>JAHREE010000216.1:2174410-2269452 GCA_033628505.1 Tringa tobata
GCTTGTTGGGTTTTTTTCCCCTAAGATTGATTAGTAAGTATGTGCATCTATGTCATGTAACCCAGTTTCTCAACTGCATCCTGCTTTTAAATGTCAGTTGTTGAAAATGACATCTTGACAGATCATGTACATCTGGAAGAACAATGTACTTCACTATAATCTATGCTTTTGATGTCTGGCCTTCGACATTAACAGTGCAGTTTTCCTACAAATATCAATCTTCGCCTGAAGAATGGAGTAAGTAGAATAGTGTATATCATTGGTGCAGAAGAAAGTCTCCCCCCAGGTTAATTTTACCACAGGCATCTATTAGCAGTTACAATCATAACACCTAAATAAAATCAAAAAATGTTCACCAGTATTCCAAGTGAAGCATAATGCAATTTACTGACAGTCACTGCTCTTGTTTCTTGGGTAAATCTATTATCCAGAGATACAGAACTGCACGACATCTAGGGGAAGAATTATGAATACTAGAGGGAGGTGAAGCTAATTCGAAGAATGGCTACAAGGGGACTTGTCTGGGTGCCATGTGACTTTGAAGGATTAAAATTGTCCAAGCTTCTTTTTTTCTTTTTGGACGAAGGGAAGCGGTGTTCAGCTGTGATAATAGTAGGGTTGTGAAAGAATAAAATTTAAATATTTTTTTTAAAGCGTAAATAATCACAATGTTTTGGAGACAAAAACATTTCAAAATGAAGACCTTATGTAGGTGATTTTGTGACAATCGTGTCTTGGGCACTACATGTGTAGTGGAAACATTCTCTGTGGTAGCTTGGCAAAATAGAGTGAACGCTGATGAAGTTCTCCATGTTTTGTTGTTTTTTGTTGTTTTTGGTTTCGTTGTGTTTGGGGTTTTTTCCCCCGAATACCCAGTCCCCCTCCTTAAAGCAAGGTTTGCTTGCTACAACTATGAGCCATGAGATCCTGGAAGGGTTGTTCAGAGACCCAGTAGATAAAATGGAGTGGTCTGGTGCTGGCAATTGCTTGCATGTAGAGAAACATACTTAGAAGGTAACTAATAAAATGAGACCTGATCTAAGCATAAGAAATGCCCATTCAAATTAAAGTTCTTTTCAATGAAGCAATAAGTTAAAGGAAAATGGACAGCAGATTAAATGTGAACTTTGCAATGTGATACCGTGGTTAAGGTATACAACAGAAAAGAAATGCTTCAGGCTAAGTGAATGATATGCACCCTGCATAAATATTGTTAGAAGTATCGATAGGAATGAAAAGCATTCGCTCTGGAGATGTCACAACAAAAAAGCAATAGCCCAAAGCTAGGAAAAGCACAGTTTAGGCTTGCTGTTAGAGCAGGGGAGAAAAAGATACAGATATTTGTCTGGAATATAAAAGGAACATTAAATTTTCATGTGCTCACAGTCAGTGCAATATCAGATTTTCATAGTAATTTTCTATGCAGAAGTCTTCCAGAATTTTAGGAGGTGTTTTAGTTTCTAACTTCTTAGACGTGGTGATGGACTCAGATATTATCTTAAAAACACAACCCTCAAATACAGGTAGAGTTGCTTCTTGTGTTTATATAAACAAGATGTTGACTTAAGTATGTTGGATAATGATATTAACTTTGATGTGCTTATCAGTAACAGTGAAGATACCTCTGAGTTATTTACTGATCTACCATTCAGCTGGGGATCCCATACGATATGGGTGGAGGCAGAGCTGACACTTGGTTTCACAGAAGCATCTATGGGGACAGCTCACACAGAGTTTTCTGTGTGAAGGTAGCAAAATTATATTAAAATGTGCACTCTTTTCTAATTTTTGTAGTTAGTATAATACAAAATAAGAAAAAACTGGATATGATCTAGATTTTGAAATAAGTTTGGAAGTGCTATGCTAAAACCAGCACTACCGATACTGCTGTGTGTGCTCTGGAAAGCGTAGTTACAGTTTGCTTTGAGGCCTGTAAGAGACACATAATTGTTCTCAGTTTCTTTATTAATTTTTGAGGGTACTTTAATATTAATGTTACTTTTTTTTTTCCCCCCAAACCTCTCTAAGCTAAACTAAAATACTACAAATTATGAAAGTTAATAAGCTTTACCTAGATTATGGGAGGAGGATAGAAACTATCGTGGACATTTTGGATATCTCTCTGTCAAGAGAGAAAAGGCATGGGAAGTTTTTTATGTGTTCACTGTCTGGAAAAATATTTGTAGAATGTGTAGATAGATTTTAATGTTGAAAGTAAACTGTGAAATGGTTGACCCTGTAGACATAATAGTGTGGTTGTGTTGTGTATTTAAAGTAAATGAACAGGAAGTTCTACTAGTGTTTTTGGCTTATAAGCTGCAGTGAGAGTTCAGACTTTGTGCTGCTGCAGCCTATAAGCATTTGTATTATTCCTTAGCTCTGGTGCTAAAAACCTTTTAACTTTGTTGCAGCAGATAAATTGTGGCATGAGCATGACTTATTATGAATGCATCTTTGTGTTTTATTCTGCCAGTTCTTGCTACTTGAAAATGCAGGTCTCTGCATGCATGCCTCCCCACTTCTTAATTCATGCTATGTTGATTCATTTGAGGCTTAGCTTAATTGGCTCTGGTTATGGAAAGCTAGTTTAGCACTGATGCTTGCAGGGAGTCTCTTTTCCTTCAATACAGCTAAAGATATTCCATGTTTTTCAGTGCTATACAGACACAGAATCCTGATACCAGTGTGGGAGAGGCTAATGATCAAGTAGCGAAGTCTCTGTGGCTTGTGAAGTCAATATCCTCTCTGTGAAAACCAGAGTTAACTTTCAATTGCAAGTGACAGTATGTTTTGTGCTGTTGAGACTGTTTCAGAGCACTCCGCTGCATTGGTTAGTTATGCTACTAACTTTTTCAGATCAAGACCAATTGTATCTACTGATGGCAAATGTGAGATTGTGCAAGTCCTATTGTATAGAGCTACTAAGCAACTTAGTTATGCTTGTTATTCAGAGTTTAAAATCTAAGTACTTGAATATGAATCTTCTGTGATAGCATTGCTGTAAGTAGAACATTGAAAAATGGAGTCTGTTATGGCTTACTGCTAAGGAGATGTCATTTGCTAAAAATCTAGAAATTATACAACCTGTGTACAGTACTACACCTGCTTCTCAGCACCTTCGGAAGGTTTTTATGGGTTTAGTGTGTTCTTCTTGTTCCTCTTTTTTCTCTGTCTGCTGTAGGGGTACATATATAGAAGGAAACTGACAGTTAAGGAGAATGCAGTGTTGGCCATATGCCAAATGATGTTAAATTAAAATAGAAATAGCCCTTGTAAGCAGAGAATAAAATGTGGTAGAGGTAGATCAAGTATTTTTGAAACTAAAATAACTTTCTAAATATTCTGGGTAGGTTTGAATTAACGATTCATTCTATAGTTAACTAAACATTAAAATGAAATCTTTTCTTGCAATACTTGTTTTGTAAATGGACTTTCTCCAAGGGATCTTTTTAGCTGAGACTTTCTAAGCTGTGGTTTACACCGAAATATCACTGCTACTTTCTTGTAAACATATGAATGTCACTGGCATGACAATCTATTGGGATTGTGAGTTTAGCCACATTAAATATCTGAGGATACTAACTGATTCCTTAAAATTAAGAATTCATGTCATTCAAAGTGGATATCTTTTAATTAAAAGAAAATGGAGGAGGAAAGAGTTTACGAAAAAAAAAAAGAAAAGAAAAAGATCTATAAAAAGGGGTAAAGACTTGAAGTCATGCTATCACTTGTATTCCAGTGCATGTGAGAATTGGGTGGGTTGTTTCAGTCACCACATAATGCCACTGAATATGTTTTCCCATAGCCAAATGAACTAACTTTTTGTTTCTCCCCATATGCAAAATGAGATTTATATTCCGTAGAGTGCAGGATTTCATATTAAAGTTTATTTAATTCTGGTTGTTTCTGTACTACTGATTTGGAAAAAGTTTAGCATAAACTGAGATACAAGACAAACGTTAGAAGATTGCCTAAGTTTTTGTATCATCTGAAGTGCTGTCAATGTTCAAACATTTTACAGAATTAGATAAATTTAAATCTTTGTTGTTTTAAAGATATTAGACTAGAATAGAACTATTAGACTAGAACGCTTGCATCTGCATCTCTCCAAAAGTGTATGCAGCATCACTGTCAGAGCAAAGCAGCCCTAGTGGATGTGTGCATTTCTTCCTAAAAGAAACGAGTTTATGAAGAGGTAGAAACAGATTTTCTGCAATGTTCACAATTAATAATCTAAACTTGATCTGATCTGTAAGCTTTGATGTTTACAGCACTTACCATTGAGATTTATTTTTTTTTTTTTAGTCATTGGTCAACTTGTTTCATGTTGATTTGCACAAGAAACATTTTTTTGTTTATCTTTCTGGTGCCAGTAGACATGCCCTTGCTGGTTTGGCTGGGAGAGGCACTATGATACAGCATCAGAATGCCTTTGTGTGTTCACTTTGTAGATCATGTAGTACAAATGCCAATTCATTTTCTACCAAACCCTGTGAATTTAGATGTGCTTTTTCTCTCGCCCACGCAAAACACAGCTAAGATTCAACAGCTTGCCTGTCATATTATACCAAGAAAAAGTGATAAAAGTGATTCTTGGAAATTCATGTGATTCTGCTAATAGTGATAGCTGATCTACTTTCAAACTGGGGTAGAGCTTTCTGCGTTTAAGAAAAAAGGTTCATAGAACACCAATGAAAAATCTGATGTCCCTGCTGGGAAGGAAAATGAGCTAGCTTAGTATGAAACTTCTGGAAAGGTTTTTAATTCTTTTTTTTTTCTTATTTCTAGTTCTGTAGGTTCTGTTTCCATATGCTTTCACCTTGCACAATACTTTATCTTAGAATATGGACTGATAAACACATTATTTCCATAAGTTACTGGTTTTGCATTTGTAAGTAGTAGACTAGTGAGTTGGTGCTTGTGGAAGCAACATAAATACAGCCAGCTTACTTGAGAGATCTGTGTTTTTAACCATGGTAGCTACACTCAGTATTTTTTCAACTCAAAATATTTATCATCAACACTAAGTCAGTTGTGATTCCTCCCAAATTGTGTGTGTGTTTTGGTTTTTGGTTTTGTTTTGTTTTTTTAGAGGCTTCTGTTTATGACATATACTTTCTTGCTGTCCCCTACCTGTCCTTGTTGGTACGATAAAATATACTATGCTTTTAAGCAGAATTTTTTTTGGTATTGCTGATACTGAACATGTACCTTATTTAGTTGCTGATTTGTTAGCCTCTGTGATGAAAAAATATTTGGACAGTCCTGCTTCTTAGGTGGGCATATCTTTCATGAAAGAAAGGTAAAAAAACCTTTCTGCTGAATCAAGCATTAATCTCATGTTAGATTTGCTTAAGTAGCATACTGATACATTAGGGCCTGTTTCAGAGGCCTGTTTGCATTGCCAGGGACTGAAACTAGATTTCTACTTTGTATATAGGATATGTAGTTTCCTTCTGTATTAGGGTCCAGGCCTTTAAGTAGTTTCATAGTTGTCTCAGCTCTTGGTTGTTGTGGGTGCCCTGGGAACATGTGGTCTGAGGGGTAAAAAGTCAGCTTCGGAGCTGAGGGCGAAGAGATCGAGGCCGAGGAAGATTTACTTGTCCCACCAACTGTTAGAGATTGTTGAATCAGAATTGAATTACGTGGTACAGTCTTTCTCCTGTACTTGGAGGAACGTTAAACAGTTTCTACATAAGTAGAAATAGGAAATAAAGCAACAGCAAAGCAAGTTTTGCATTCTGCCTGTATATGCAATTATAGAAAACCTTCCATAGTGTACCAGTGGTGAGTGTGGAGCTATGTGGATCTCACTGCAGGCAGAAAGGAAACTCTCCCCTCTAGGAAGAAAGCTCGCTATGCTTTTTGGACTAAAATAATTACTTGTTAAAAACGCTACTAAATAGCAGTATTTTGAACTTAAAGTAGCTGTTCTATTTGTGATCTTTCAGGTGCTTTTTCTTGTATCTCAAGTTCCCAGAATTTTATGCTGCTTCTGTGAAGTGCTTGATTCATCAAGTACTTGGTGCTGTGAGCCGTTCTACAAAAGACACTCTGTTTCTCAGATTCTTTATATTTATTTGGAACAAGAACAAGTGGTCTACACATAAAGAGGAATGTTCTCATAACCTTCTTCCCTTCTGCACATTTGAATGAGAATTGCTTGTTTATATCATTTCTAGTCCCACAGTAACAGGTTACAGTAGCATAAATAGTGTGACCTTTTAATGTGATCACAGGAAGTAAAATGTTGAATCTATTTTAAAAATGCATTTTTGTCTAAGGAAGAGTATACTTCCTTTTTCTGACAGGAAAAATAACCCATACTGGTTCAGAAGACCTCAATTCCATTATGCTGTGTAGGGCCTGTTTTTTCCACTCTTCTGTGCTTGAAGGAAGACTAAAACTCTGCCATCCTTGTGTAGAATTGTATGTCCTTGCTCTGTGTTGTGCAGGCATAAATGACTAAAGATGGGGGCTGCTGGAAAAACGGAAGTCAGACAAGAGCAAGAGGTTTTAGTAAGAGGAACTTCTTTGGGAAAGAAGGAGAGGGTGGGTCATTGGAGCAAGAACTGGAAAAATACTGCATAGCTTATTAAACAGCCAAAATATGTATACACACATTTTAGAAATTTTCTGAATATTTCCAGAAATGGAAGAAAAATGGGGAGAATTTTGAGCAGCAAATAATGGGGATGGGGACAGCTACCCAACTGTTATTAAAAAAAAAAAAAGAGAGAGAAGTTTTTGTGTATTCCCTTTACAGTTTAATTAAATTGGAAAGCAACATTGTCACTTGTCTCTCAGACTTCTGGCAAGGGAGAATTTTCGCATTAAATCACAGTTGCTACCTAGAACTGCGCAGTGCCCAGCAGTGTCTGTAGGGTGACATGAAACAAGAATCTTGTTTAAACTTGTACAATGTTTTCATTCCTGGTATTGATACCTTCTCAGAATTGGCCTGAAGTGTTTCACGACCAGAACAGATCTACCCTTGTACTGTTTCAAAACCAGTATAGTAAATATGTGGAGAACAACCTGTGTTGCGAACCAACAAACCCATCCTTTTTATCCTTGCCTGTTGCAACATTAGCTGTGGTTGAACTGGTACTGCACTGAAAAGTGCAATGTTGAGTTGGGAGGGTTGGTTGTTTGATTTGCCTGTGAGCAATATTACATAGATGGCTCATTAATAATTTCCCTTTAGGTACAGTTCTTCTACAATACTCACTCTGATAACAGACAGCTAAACTCTGAAAGCACGTGTGGCAGTCTGGCTGTGGCTGGGAGCGGCAGCGGGGCCATGGGTGGGTGGTGAGCGTGGGTGGAAAGCCAGGGTCTAAGCAGCCTGAGGTTCCAAACCCTGAGGTGGTCAGTTGGCCTTTCTGGAGGCAGGCTCAGAAATAGGATCTTTCTGGGGGGAAACCCCCAGGTTCTGGAGCTTGTTTATTCTGTGTCCATCAGACTCGACTTGTTTTCTGTAGAGGTGAAAGACTGGAACAGGAGGTTGAAAATATGTAAAATCTTTACAGCTGCTAAGTTACTGGATTTACTAACTGACATGGGAGCATTAATGGAGAGGTCTAATCTTACAAGTCTTTTTAAAGCTTGTCAAGAAGCAGGCAGAGCAGAAAGACTTCATGGAAACTACTGACTTAGGCCTTATTTGCCATTGATTCCCTGTTTATAATTTGTGTAAAGCTAACCATCCAGAACCTTCATTAGAAGCCAGTCTGTTACGCTGGGCTTTACTTGACTGCTTTATACAGTCCAGTCTACGGGCTACTTTTCTGTGACTGACTGACTGACAGCAGGAAATTCCTTGTTTACTGTGGTATCTGTTGTCTACTACATGAAGTGGGGGTTTTGGGGGGTAAAATTCTTATGTGCTTATTATATTTTTAAGAGTAGCTAAATAAGTTAATATTTCTACCTAGTTAGGAGCAAGCACTCAAGCATTTGTTGTTTTCATGTAATAATGTGTACATCTTTAGGGTTTCCTTGTACTAAAGTCTTTGCTAGCAATATGTTCTCCATATAAAACTATCTCTCTACATGCAAAATTCTATCTTGGAATACTTGGGGAAAAATAATCCAGTCTTCTAGTAAAACTGCTTTGCTCTCAACCCTGTTTCTGTAAGAGGAGGCACTTGTGTATGATTCCAATAGTCAATAACCTTTATTTGTGGATCAACGCTCAGAAGCCTTCAGTATAATGGTCTTTTGGAGAGCAGGGGAATGGAAAAAGATGCGATAGGGTTGAAGGGTTTTTTTAAAAGACATTTGGAAGTTATTGCATTTTATACATGGTGGGTTTTGTTTTATTTCTGTAAGTGTTCCAGATAGGCGCTAAGGCTGCAAATGAGGCTTTGAGATAACACGCTTTACAATTTGGTGGCTTAGTCAAGGCTGATATCTGGCTGGGGCTGGGAGGAAGTGGAACACGATGAGCAAGAGTGTGGAGGAGCTGCGGGGTGTGGTGCTGGAGGTGCAGCGCTGGGGCTGGGCTGGGAAGGGGAGTATGGGACGTGAGAGGAGTCGTGCATTTCCAGAGAGGATGCTGTCATTGTAGAGATAGAAACTGTGATAGCTGCTTGGCTTTGCTGAATCAATTGGTGTTCTCAGTGAATTATTTTAAACTAGGAGTATTAGTAGGTGTGTGAAGTGGCAAAACCTTTTTTTTTTTATCTGATCTGATCCATGCAACTTACTTTCACTCACAAATCTGTTTCATTAGCTTGGGGAGCATCAAATAGTCCTTTGAAGGCCTAGCTTGTCAAGTTTTGCAGTCTTTTTCATGTACTGGAGTGCAGAATGGTAATCTGTCCTACGTTAGGATGTCTGTGAAAGCTTATCTTGATTATGTGATGTGCCTGTTTTAACACTGACATTTGCGTTTTAAGCTCTGAGTTGCTTTCAGATGGGGAGAAGATGACCTGCACAGCTGGAGGTGAAAGCTCTCTCACTGCAATGACAGCTAAAACAATCTCTAGTAACACAGGACTGGGTGTGTCAGTGTCTTAAAGTATTGCTTTACAACTTGGAGAAATAATTAAATATAGAATAAATGTTAGCATTTAAGGTATGGCTGCTTTTGGTTTAAGGAAGGGAGGGGTTGTTTCTTTCCACAGGAAGTTCTCGGGCTTGTTGGTCACAGGTAGATTTTCTTACATGTTGTCTCTTCTGAAGACACACTCTTAGTCACCTTTCGTGCGTGAGAACTAAATGCTAACACACATTAGAAGCTATGCTTATGATGAATAAAATGCAGTATCGATCTCCACTCTGACTAAAGACTTAATATGCATTGTTATTTGTGTATGAAGGGCAGCTAGTAAAGCAAAATTCTCAGAAACCTACCTCAGATCTAAGTATCTCTGAATGTCAGTCTCTGTTGTCAGCATTTAAGGGTTAAGTTTCTCTTTCCAAAAAAGTATTGATTTTTTTTCCCGTTTGTTTTTTTTCTTTTTTTTTTTTTTTTTCCTAGAACAGTTTACTACTCTGGAAGTAGTTGCGTAAACATTCAGCTTTAAGTGCAACATCTTCTGTTAAACCTTGGTGTAGAACAGAGGTGCCCAGCCATTCTGTCCTGGAGCCATGTGAAGGCTGGACAGTCTGTTCCATCCCCGTCATCAACCAACATGCTTGTGCCTTTGTCGTGTGGCCTGTTCAGCCCTTACATGACCTGACAGTCAGATAGTCAGGTAAATAAGTGTTTGTGTGGGTGGGCGAGATGGCGTCAGTGTTTGACTTACCCCCAAAACTGTATTTGGTCCATACATTGTGAGCTGATCATCTCAAGTCTAGAAAGCTGTAAGCTTTAATATTAAACTGGCTTAGTTGAGATTGGTTTCCTAAATGCATATAGGCAATCATGTGAGAAAACAGGAGTATCCTAATTCTTCTTTATCTAACATCTGTTTTCAGCAGTACTGTTTGTTCTCAGCAGGTTTTTGTGTGCATTGCAGTAGCTTGGCAACCTGTAGGTTGCACCATTCAATGAATTCAGTATGCTTTTAATCATCACTAAAATTTTCCTTCCCAAATTTGAATATTATAAGTACAGTGAAGTAGGCATCTGTGATTATAACAGCAACAGCCACGTTAAAGAGATCCCAACTGAAACAAGCTGCTCATGTGAATTTGTAATCCTGTGTGTTTCTTCAAATTTCAGTCCAAAAGTCTTTCTTGAAATTAGTTTAAGAATGAATACTTGTAACTTCTTTTTGGGAACAGTATTTAAGCAGTTGCAGCTATTTAAAGCTCCCAAATACAGATTTGGGCAGTATACTGAAAAACATAACTATTAAAAAAGCATGACTATTTGCTGGTTCTGCTGGAGGAGCAAAGCTCAAGTTTGGCCTTTCCCTGCACGCAGAGGCATGAACATGGTTTGTGCAATCCTGTTAATTGTACATTCTCTTTAAACTTGAATCTCAGTATGTTAAAAATGGTAAAAAGATTTGTTAATAGTATAATGACTATGCTTTGGCAGAATGAATCTTTAATTCCGTTGCCTGTGTTCTTACTAATGGCCAACAGAGTGAAGCAATTAGACTGGAACTTGCTGGGATTTTGTATTACACTCTAATTTGTAGGGATGAAACAAAATGCAGGAGGGAAACCCGCTCACATTATGGAGCTGGTGGTACCTGTTATAACATATGGCTCATCCTTTTGAATGAACAGGGTTTCTTGGTACTAAATAAACCTAGTAATCCCTCTCACATTTTTAACTTAAAAATCACATCTTGAGAAAGCCAGTGAAACAATGTATGGTACAAACATCTTCAAGGAAATGAAGTTTACCACTAAATAAGATGTAGATATCTTTTTTCTTCTTTTTTTTTTTTTTTTTTTTAAATAGGTAATGCAGAGTTCACAACTTCCTATTTAATAATTCCTGCCACTTCCTTTCTTGTATGTTTTAGTACTTCCTCTGCATACGAGTTTATAACTTGGAGAATTTTGATGGAATTAGTAGAAAGCTGGAAATACAGCTGTTGCCTGTCCTATAGTATTTTAAATACAAAAATAATGTTGACATGGTCTGACTATATCATGACTATGATGTGACTTTACTCCCGTAATATTTGCAAATATATTTGAAAGTTTTATTTAGCTTTTAGACTATTGGAGTATCCAACGTGAATGAAATAATTTATACAGGGTGACACCCCTTAGCCTTCAGAGAAAAAAACCTTGCTTTAAACCGTGACTGCAGTTGCTCAGTGTTTCAAAGTATTAGAACCGAGTCCTTTCTTTTTCATATTAAACATTAACTGGTATTGTTTTGCTTGTTCTTTTAAAGGTTTAACACAGATTTTAAAGTTTTTTAGATTTAAACGTAGATTCAAAAATATGCTTTCACCAGTAGAAATATGTATTTAAGAAATTATTCTTAATATCCTTTCCTCTTTATAAAAATACTAATTAAATAACTGACATAATACGTATAAACCAAGAAGTCTGGTGGCTTAATATTACTTATTTTGTGAATGCCAACTTTAAACGCACTGTGAAAATGCATGTTGCTCCTCATCTTTCATTCTTCATCACAGATGGACCTGTTTCTGCAGAGTAAGAATCTGGTACGTGTAGAGCCACCTATGTTTTAATTTTAAAATCTGACCATTAATTCATATTCAAGCATGTTCAACATTGGCTTGCCACTACTTCTGCCGTGTAAAGTCAATGCTATTTTGACTCTTGGTGGGACAGTCAGCATTTTGAAAGTCTCACCTATGTAATGTGATGTATTCAGAAGATGATGATGTAGCAGAAACTTGGGTTGTATGGCCAAGACATGGTATTAAATGTACAGTTTGGCTAAAAAAGATACATTGATTTCTAATGCCTTTCTTCCATCATCTGGACAAACAAGGCTCCAAAATACCAACCTCCAGGTCACTATTTCTAAAACACAGAGGGCTCACAAAAAACCTTCATGGCAGTTCAGGTGTGTTGTGTTTGAGAAGTGTGTTCGAGTCAATCTGTTTCATGTTTTTGCTGCTGAATAGATACAGGAGCTACATGAACACTTTTGTGCATCAATTACTGAAACTAGAGTTCAGAGCTCTTTAAACAAGGAGTATATGTTCATAAGCAAGCAGCTATGAACTGGACCTTTTCTTTTCCTTTTGAGACAGGCTCTTCTGCAGATAGAGAGGAGATTGCCTTTACCTTATTAAATAAGAATAAATGCCTTTATAAATGAAACATTACAGAAAAAATAGTGGTAAGTCTCTAAAGTCTGAATAATCTGTTGCTGTTCATTTGATATGGTAACAGTATTACGCTGTGAAGGCTTATTTAGTAGGTTTCTGAGAAGGAAATAACCTTTGGAACTTTTATAATATGCAAACTAATTAGAGGTTACAGTGAACACAGCTGTTTCTGCCAAGCTGACTAAGCTAGGAATTCAAATTACTATTTTTAGCCAGCTTATAATATCTCTAGTTCTCAATGGTACCCAGGTTATTACTTTTAAAAATTATATTAATATGTATTTATCGCACTGACAAACTAGGTACAAGATCCCACATTTTTGGTACAACCAGTACGTTGCTTTTTAGATCAAACAATGTGAATATGCAACAACAGAACACTTCAGGTGGCATCTGGGCTGTGTTACACTAAAATCATGTCTATGACTTGTATGAATTCGAACTGAAAGCTTCCTCAGAGGAAGAGGCATGAGCCCTGGAATGAAGTAATTATTGTTTTCTGTGAAGTTGTTTACATATAGTCTGTCTAGCAAACATATTCCTCCTTTTCTTACCCTCCAAGGTAGCTGCCTTTCTCCATTATATAAGAATTCCTTGTATGTTGTTGGTTGCATTCAAAATGCTTTTCTGTTGATCCTCAAGACAGGATCATTGTACAGATCCTGTAAAAATTACTATAAATTCTATCCTGAAATCTAAAAATCCTTATAGTTAACTGTACCTTTGCAGACTATGAAATAACTGCACTAATAAAAATTTGGGAAACAACACTGGTGGAGGCTACTTTGCATAAAGTGTTTACAGTTCTATGAGATACTGTCAAGATTACCTTAAAAATTACATTCTGAAATAGATTCTTTTTTCTAATAAGATTTATTTGGTGCTTTCTGCAAAGATTACTGGATGAGCAAAAGCATTCCTCAAGATCTGTGTGTACTGAATAGATATACTTCATGCATAAATTTGTTGCTTTTTAAGAAAAAAAATCAGTCTAATTTTAACATAACATATGGCAAGCTGGTGTCTAAAACTGGTTTAACTGACTGTACTTTCTAAAGGCATATATAACTAGTTTAACTTGAGATAAGAATTAAGTCTTAGAAAAACTATTTTGATTCCCATTTGCTTCTGTTAACACCAATAGCTTGCTTACTCTGTCCTCTCAATTACAGTAGATAAGATCTGAATTTAGTGCTAGTCAGTGTTGGGTGTAGAAGATGATGCTTGCAAATTAATCCTGTTTTATTAAAATCTTCTTTTCGCTTCTCTGTTTCATGATGGCAAGAGACTTTCAGACCAACTCAAATCAAGAAAATAAAAACAAGGCAAACTCGAGAAATGCTGATTCCTAAGTAATAATCCTTTTGTTTCTGGTTTTGTGTCATCATGGATAATAGGTCACTGAAAATGAATCTAGAAATGCTTTTGTATTTAGAAGGACTTTCTCACCAAAAACATAAAGGAAATGCATGACTTCCAGGCCTGGCTCCCGTGACTCTGAACGATGTTTGCTTCCAGTGACAATTTTTTTTCTCTATAGCTGTAATGATGGGGTAGGGGAGCTAATCTAAAACTTTCTTCCCTTGCCTCTGGGGACCAGAGAAGACAAAAGCATTCCTACCAGATCCTAAAAAAATTGCTCTGAGAAATAGTCTCCCTTCTGAAAGGAGAAATATATAGTCGTTCCAACACAGCTGTCAACCCAAGAGCATTACAGCGAAGTGGTTGGATTCCTAAAATGGTAGTGAGAAACATTGACTCCTAAGTTAGAAACCTAATGAGTTTGAGCATTGCAGATGAAAACTAATCTGCTTGGAGAACACAAGCAGCATCCATAATAGCAACCAAGAGGTGTCTTCTGGCTGTCTTCAGTGGGTGACTTCCTTAACTGGTGCCTTTACACTCCTCTTAAGAGAGGGCACAACTGGTTATTTGGAAGAGATAGGGGAGATCAAAATCACTAGTCTAGCATAAAGGCCCCTCCCTTTCTCATTGAAACCCTTTAATGATTTAGCAGTCCAAGTTGACATAAATGTTTATTTTGGAATGTAAGGCCAGTGACAACAACAAACCTGATATTAGGGCATCCAAAGGACAATAGCAGTGAGTCTTGTGAAACAAATGTATGATATTTGCCTTTGTAAGAGCTAGAAGGATATTTTCATAGCTTTAAGTCTCTGATGAACTTGCAAAGGATTATGTGTGTGCGTATTCTTACATACAGCCTGTCTTTTCCCTTTGAATGCCAATTCTAATGCCGTGCGAACACCATAACAAAAATGAATTGGTGATAAATCTCGGAGTGTATGAAGGCTCCTGCTTTCCCTATTACTCATTGCATTGACTGTGGTTTCAAGGAGGTGTTTTAAGGTGCCAAGTCAAGTTGCTGAATTTGTAGGGCTTGATAAGTAAATATGAGAACAACTCTGGAGCTCTTTAAAAACTCAAATTTTCTGTTTTCAGGCACACCTAGTGCTGTAAGACCTCTCTGACATTGGTGAATTTTTTGCTTTTGATTAAATTGTCTCTTGTAGGCATCTCTTGTTCTACCTGGTTTTTAATATTCATTTTGAGCACCTGCCAAAACTCAACTTCTGAGGTTATCTGTTTCCTCTTTTCAAGTAGTATTTGTAAACAGCCTTTGGTCTTCATTACTGTTAACTAGGTGACCACCACTTTAATGTGGATATTGCACGGTGAGAGAGAGAGACATGTTTTTTTCTGTCATCCATCTACAACAAAACAGTTCTGTAGGACAAACTGACAACAAAATGTTCCTGTTTGTTGAATCCAAGCTTAAAAATCCTTGTGATCTTATTCAGGGAATCAGGTGCCTTCGAGGGAGTTGTCCTGCTGCTAAATGCATGGGTGCATAATCAAACTCTGAAAATCAGCAGTTCTGTATTTCTTCTCTTTACCACTAGGAGACTGTTTAAGAAAACAAGTTTTCTTTCTCTGTCTTGGTTAGGATTGTCTTGAGGATTAGAACTAGAAAATACCCCAAAGCGTGGACAATAAATTTGTTATCCCTACTGGACAGGCAAAATGATGGATTTAGGAGAGATGACGACTTTGTAGTAGATGGCAATGTTACCCACATCACAAGGGTTGCTAAGGTCCTGTGTGCTTTGTAGATACCTTACCTGTCCCTTAGGGCCACTTGATGGCCTTACTGCTAAGTAAAATCCCTCATACTTCATGGATGCTACCTAATTAGTTTCAATTAGGGAGAAAAGGGAAAGCTAATTAGTTGGTTAGGTTGTGTTCCCAGCTTATTTGTGGTTGGTGTCTTGGGACTGCTGTATAAACACCTTGGCATTTTCCTTAAGATCCTTTCCCAGCACAGGCCTCTGGTCTAGGAGTGGATCGTACTCTGCGCTGTCAACTTCTGCACTCTGGCTTCATGGCAACATTTCCTTTCCCTGGGGGGAAGGAACGTGATCCATGTATCATTCCAACTGAAATGTCTGGGGAATCACCCTTTGGAAGCTGTGATTTGTGTTACACTTTCATGGGTAATTTCATAAATACGTCAGAAAGTGACAGTGTGAACTGTGTATGGGCCATGTCGTGGAAACGTGCTGTGTGGTGGAACCTCATCTTTTAAACTCTGAGCAGTGGCTTGCTAAAATGTTGTTCTAATGCTGACTTTGCTTTTCTCTGGTAATTTCTAGTTGTGGTGTGTGCTAGATAATTAGATCTCTATCTCACATATGACATCGTAATTTGAAAATGACCTTGACAAAATTAAGATCACTTGGGAATTGTAGCGTGCCCTTTTCTCTTTGTCAGTTCTGTTATTTTAAGAAGTTCTGCCTGTTATTGATGAGCATATATTACTGCAGAGAGGGAATGCTGGACGTGACCAATACTCTTATGATAGCAGTTTGCAATCTAGATGTGTTTAACTCATGTCATCTACAAAAGAATTAGAAATAATGTTATGGTAGTTCTACAATGGTGTATATTTAAGCTGCTGATAATGCACAAATGTTGGCATTTCTTTAAAAAAAAATAAAGTCTAAGATTTGTAATCTTATTTTGTTTCTTTAGAATGTTTGCCCTGAGCGAAATGACTGTGTGGTTGTCTATTAAGCAGCAAAGTGCTGTGCTGTTTGTTTGGCTTTTAGTCAACATACTTTCCAGGAAAAGGTGAAAGGACACAAATACCACAGTCAAGTTTCGTTTGTAGTTCAGTGAATGTGAAGTATATGTTTTAATCTAAAATGAAGTCTCTTTTTAAAGAACTTAATCAAGGCTTAGTAGAAAGACTCAAACTTCAGCTCCTCAAATAAACAAGGCTGCTTGCTTTCGGACTTGAAAAGTGTGATATTGCTCATCAAGACCACAGAACTTTTGCTGTGTTTGCAGGCACTGGGTCCTTTGGTAATTGTAGTAATCCTGTCACAGTTCATTAGATGAGCATGTTAATAGTCTGTACAACTGATTTAGAGGGCCTTAAATAGTGGTAGTAGATCCAATACTAAACAACTGCCTGGGGTCTCTCTTCAGGCAGAAGATTATATACTGTTCTTCTATATTGGTACAATACATAGTACTTTAGGAGCCTCTCAAATTCCTTTTAAACAGTAGTAATAAAAATGCCAGATATTCTGAAAATTCACATTCTTTTTAGTGGGCAGCATGCCCATGGGGTCAAAAATGGGAGATAAGAATCAGTAAAGATCTGTTCAGCTTTTAATTGTTAAGATCTTGAATCTGTTGCATGATGAGGTGGTAGTGATGGAAGTGGGTCTGATTGCAGGATGTTGGATGTAAACCTTTGGATCTAAAATACTTCATTGGTATCATTCAGATTCCAAGCAAAGTTTAAATTCTGAAACAATAATCCAGTTAAAGGATCTCGCATATATCTATTTATTTAAAAAAGAAAAAAAAACACTTGTGCGTAAGTCTTAAATACATGAAAAGAAGCTAGCAACTAGTTCTATTAGGAAAGACATGATGTAAAAACACTCAACCCACCCCAAAAAACAAATAAACCTACAACCTGTAAACCACAGGTGGCTTTTTGTTGTATTTATCAAAATTAAGGGGACGGTTTTTCAGAGTGGACCCCTGGAAAAGGGGGGAAAAGACAGCTTCAGACAGGGCCTGGTAATGATTTTCATTGCTCTACTACTGTTTTCATACAGCTGACAGGAATTCAGAGTGTAATTATGAGCAAGTTTTTGTTTCTGCACCAGAGCACATGCTCGGATGCCCTGTACCTGTGTAGATGAAATCACACACGCCTTCTGTGTGAAGGGCAAGGATGGTAAGTTATGAAATGGAACAATGTGCCTGTGTTCGTTTACAGGAACATTCTTCTGCTTCAAGATTTGAAATGGGCTTGTTTCAGTGCGCTGAAATCAATTTACAGGAAGTCGGGCTCCACTGATTCACTTTCTGCATATTGATTTCTGCCCAAAGTGAAACTTCTGATATTAACAAAGCATGAGTGATATTTACTTTTTTTTATAGACATCACCTGAAATGACTGAAAATGATAAAGCCTTTTTTCTTATTCTTGAAGGTTGTGGCTTTTCTTAAAGGTGAGATTTAAAACTGAGTAAGAATGATTCTGGGTAATTCCTATAATGGTGATGAAGTTCACTACTAGCTTGTGCTTATATAGAACAAGAATTCTCACTGTTTTCCTGCCTTAATTTCAGTACCATTTCTTATGAAAATAAATTAGCCAGTGCCTGGTAGGATAACCTGTTTTCAGGGCTCCAAGAACAGGCTATCGATATGTTAATCATGACAGATAAAGAACCACCACCTGATGATAAGTCCTGAAACAGAGTGAAAAACTTAAAGGATAATACTTCACTTTATTCCTTCTGTCTCTTTGATTCTCTTCTGTTAAGATTTAGGAATGAACAAGACTTTTATTTATTTATTTTTTATTTACTTTTTTAATTAAGTGTGCAAACCAGGCTAATTAGCTTTCATCTGAAGTCTTCTGCCCTTGTTCTAGCATAATTCTTGAAATTGTTTAAACAAAAGATAATCTCAAACCTTTTAAAAAGGCTGGATTTTTTTTCTGTGCAGAACACTGGGCGTTATAAATGAGTCAGGCTTTCTGGGTTTATACACAGAACTTCCAATACTGAACTTGAATATGTGTTAATTGGTATATTAACCTGAGCTGCTGAGACCTATGTATGTGAATTTAAATACTTGAAAGTCTAGCAAGTGTTTGGAAATATTTGCATAATTTTGAGGGAATTGAGGGGAGAAGTACAGGGAGCTGCTTGATGATTTAAAAAACCAAAAACTGAAACCAAACCCAACTTCTTGAAAAAAAAGTAAAACTTTGAAATATTAGTGACAAATGAGCATGAAAGTGAACAGTGTACCTCTACAAATGATGAAACAGTGAGCAAGGAGAGATGGTCATGCAGATAGCTTGACATTCGCTGTATCCCATTGTAAATCTTGCTGAAAAAGCGGCACTCAAAAGCAAGCATCTACAATTCTATTCTCATATTTATTTATTTAATTGGATGAGCTCAATTATCTTAAGTGGTGATAATGGATTATGCAAGAATTTGGGACAATAGTACAGTCTTGCTTTCTTAACATTAACTGAGGTTAACACTGCATGTAGTATCTCTGAAAGATAGTAGAGGATTCTGAGTATAAATAAAAAGGCGTTCCGTGGTTCCAGTTGCATGAAGTCAGAGATCCCCTTGAGAAAGTGTAAACTGCCTGCAGTGGTTCCAAGGACATCTCTTGTCTTGTTTGCTTCCAGTTTGCAACTTGTCATTGGCAGATGGTCTAAACTCTAGAAAATATCTTATTTATGCAGCACAGTGATCTGGTTTTGCTGTGAAAAGGTGTGAGAAGCAGCTTTTCTCATCCCTCCCTGACCTTCTAGTACTTAAAGTTTTTGTCTTTTTTTCCTCCCCACTCTCCCTTCCCCTGCAAAGTCTGCACACGTCGTCTTTACCTCATTGTTGGTTGGGGGTATTTTGTGTGGTGGTAGCTCTGTAAAAGCTATAATGCTGTTAGGTGGCTTGTGAGATGTCAGAATGAAAATATTAGGTAACTAGGAAAGGAGGACTCTGTTTATAACCACACTTGTCAGTTTATGAAGCCTGGAATACCCTACAGGCCAGGAATTACACATTTTTAAACTCGTACAAAACCCATACTGCAAACAAATTAAGGTTTGGATTTGCTACACAGACTAAATTCCTTTAGGACTTATGTAGATATCTGGGCTGTCAGATGCACCGGTCTATTTGAGATGAGGTTAACCCAAAACTCTCCATCTGGAGACCTCTAATGTTTGGGCAAATCAAGATCTGGATCTCATCTCCGTGATTATTTTTCTTATAGGAGAAGAGTAACTGAGTTAGAACCTCTTGACACTTTAATGAGACTGTGGTTTATTTCCTGGCACTGACTTTGTTTGATGAAACAGATAGCAAAGCTTTTCTTTTGCACAACAGCTGTCAAGAAAAAGCCATTTCATCTTCTGAAAAGTCTCTATACTTCCAGTAATGTCTAAGATGTGCTTCTGGAGCAGATTGAATATCAGGGAGGAAAAATAGAGATGAACATGAAGAAGAAGGGAACTTGAGTTGTTTTCTTGTGCTGACCCTCCACTCAGTTGTTTCCTGTTTTGGCAGTGAGTACATGGCTACAAAACAGCAGAAGTAGAGTGTTCCTGCCAGCTACTCTGAACTTCTTCTGTTATGGGTCATAAATTTCAAGGACAAACTGTATTTTGAACTTACTGAAATTTGAGAAGTCTCATGTAATTCTTTAACCTAATATTAGAGTTGAGAATCTTTGATCGCCCTGGCTCTGCTGCAACCCTCAAAAAAATCAGAATTGAAAACTCAGTTTTCACTCATTGCACATAAAGAAGCAATAGAAGAATCTGAACAGCTGAGTTCTGCAGAATTGCAATGATTTATTCTACAGCAATGTCTTGGTTGTAACAACATGCAAAATAAATATAATACTATTAAGATTTGGAAATGACACGAGTCTATGACTTTCTCTCTACCCAAGTTGTAGGACCATTCGGGTGCAAGTATTTACCCGAGCATTTACAGTGTTCAGTTATCTACCATGACAGAGTGGGTACAATAAAGTACTACAGGATTTACTTTAATAATTGTTGAATTTCTACAGTTAGGCATGTTGAAACTAGTCAGTGGCGAGAAACAATCCATAATATTTGCTAGCTGCAATAAATGTGGACCCAGAAAACATAAGTAGGTTTTCGTAAGTGCTGATATGATTTAATAACACAATCATGCCCAGTTTACATTCTCCTGGGGGGTTATTTCCGTGCCTGTGACCAGCTGACTGGTGTCAGAAACTCTGCTTACGCTGCCTTGCTACAACCTGTTCCAGATTGCCCACATAGCGCTGAATTAGCAAGGGGCTTTCTAGGAAAACCATGTTGCAAGTGTGTGATTTTTTTTTTAAATTTTTTTTTTATTTATTTTTTTAAACTCACGTAATAGTGTTGTTGAACTTTAAACTGTTCCTCTCTGTCCCCCTGCTACTTGGCCTCAGGAAGAAGCTCAGCATGGCTTGTTTTGAGGGACATTAGTAAGCAAATCACTACTACCACATTTTACTTGAAAGCAAAACTGAGAGACTAGATAAAATGTTTTATTAAGGGTATTAAAATCTACATTTATTTCATTTATCTGACTAAAATTCTGCAGCTTGTAGTTAAGATTAATATTACTTGATGCAATTGTCTATTCATATGTCTGATCTTTAGCTGACTTTCTTGTTACCTACCAGTTACATCCTCGTTTCTTGTCCCTGTCCAAATATCCTGATGTAGAGTTTAATACAGGATAAGAAATGCAGTCTGCCTTGTCCAAGCGGGTTGAATGAGCAGTTGATCCATGTATGCTGTAGATCTTAGTGAGGTTCTTTTGTTGAGGAGTCAGTTCAGTGCTTCTCAATGACTCAATTTGCTCTGGTATGCACTGAATCTGAAGACCTTTTCCCATTTGTGTAAAGTAGCTGGTTATTGTGGATCCCTTTTTTTCTTGAATCCCTGTTTTGCTTGTGGTCTTCTGTACGAGTCTTTGCCATGTCATATATTTGTAGGGGTGTTTCCATTCTAAAATTAGCTTGTGATGACATTTCAGAAAAGAGCAGCTTTCACCTGACTTTACTGTAACTTTTTTTTTTACTCTTCCACTTTTTACAGCAGTGGCATCATTTTTCTCAGTGCCAGCTTTAAGAGGAAACATTTTTTTTTTTTTTTAAGCTCTTAAGCTGAAATTGGTTTTTTATTTAAGTCTTTATATACTTGTTGTGAATTGCTTTCCTTGGTGTGAGTGCCTCAGCAGATAGATTACTGTGCACTTCTGCAGCCCATGATAAGATCTTGGCAATTGCCACTTCCCGTAGGAACAGAGCTGTTAAATGACAGTATGTCATTATCTCTTAGTCTGAGCTACTCCAGAGTTTATGGTGTAATAAAATAGTGTGATCAGATTGAGGCCTGCTGCAAGGTTCCCCGGGAGCCTCTCTGAATCTGGAGGCCTTGAGGCTGGACATATAGTTTCTCTTCTGGAAATACTGACGTGCAAATCTATGCAACATTGCATTGTGCTTGAACGACTGATGTCATGATCACCTCTTTGTGTCATCTTACCTAATAATTACTTGAAGATTTTGGGGTTTTCTTCTCTCTCTTAGTCTCCTGCTGGTGTCTGAACAAGACGGGGAAAGCATTGCCGAATGTGCTACTGTGCAGATTTACGTATGGCAACCATAGTGTGGTGTGGATCACCAGAGGCTGGGGCAAGTAGGGAAGTTTGCAGAAAATACTTACTGAGCAAAGGGAGGAATTTGAGAAATCTGGCACTCCAGGGTAGTTACAGGTTAGGAGAGTGAAATGAGGGCAATTTTCTGAAGGCTGAGAGGAGTGGAAAGAGAGGGCTGTGGGCTGCAGAGCAAGTCACTACTGTGAGGCCTCTGGTAGGGGAAAGGGATAAAGGGTCAGGCATCCTGGTACAGAAGGCTTTGGGACAAGGGGCTGACAGCCTCCACAAGCACCTCATGCTGATGAACACCTGTAAGTTTGGAAAGTTGGGCTGTGTTCATGGGACTGATCCCTTTTTTCTGAACAGGACAGCCATTCGCCCTTCCATTCTGTGTCCTTTGTGGCAGGAAACGTGATGCTGTCACACCAATTGGAACCCATTAATGCAACAGAGCAACCTTCTCCTGTGAAGCACTCAAGAACTTCTTATTCCAGTCACTACTGCAAATTAACACCAACAAGAACTTTCCATTTGAAGAAGAGTGCTTCAGCAGACTTCCTCTTTCCACCCCTGAAGTTTTTGGGGGTATTTGTGCAGGGCACAGAATTTAACACCAAGAGATGAGTGGCATGGAATGACTCATGCTCAAAACCAGAAGCATTTGACTTTGGAAAACTGACTACAGTTCTAGCCCTTCCTCTTTTAAAGTTTTATATTGCACGACCTTTTAAATGAAATGTCGAGCTTCCTTTTTAAATGGCAGGATCTCTGCAGTGTGACCGTGAGCGTGATTCAAGAAGGTGTTTCGTAACTTTGTCAGTCCCTGTGTCCATCCACTAACTTCAGTTCTGTTGACATCACTGGCTTCAAGTTCCTCATAGCATGATAATCGTGTGCTTTGAATGAGTCTGCTTTCTCCAATGTGGAAATCCTGTAATACTGGCATATTCTGAAACCGCCCTAACAGCGGTGAGCACCAGTAGTTGTGTGACTCTTGCAGTAACCAATAATCGAAGGTTCTGAGGAATGGAAAAGAAAAGCCATTTTGTATAACTAGATTGTTTCCCTCCAATAATTCTCTCTGCTGAAGCCCACCAGATTTCCACTAAAGTCTACTTCATATCCCGGAAGTGATCTTAGATTTTTTTTTTGTTGTTGTTGTTACTTTAGATGTTCTAGCAACTATAGAGCCACCCCCCCAAAAAGAAAACCCAAACCAAAACCCCAACCAAACCACTTTTATCCCATATTGCTGAGAAGAGTATGCCCTATCTTTTCAGACATGGATTTGACCTCTGAGGTCCAGGCAGGCAATGCCATCCAGGATTTTCTATTTTATTGGTGTTCATTACATTCAGAAATGAAGTGCTATGTGCTGGTTGGATTTTCATAAAGGCAGCAGCTTGCCTCTTGCCATACCTCATTTTATTACCACCCCAGTCCAATTTTTTTCCCCATTTGTTGAAATATGCTTCAGGAATACATTAGGATTTTTAAATTGTCTGTGTTTCTGGAAGGTACATGGGTAACTTCTTTCTTTTCATTTTCTCTGTGCCTATGGGAAATATGCATCTCCTAGAACTCCCTTACTCTTTCAGTACCTTTAGGCATTGTAGCATCTTTAAAAAGATCTAATATTTGATAGCAAGGTAGTAGGCAGCTCTCTATTCCCTGAACGATAAATTACCAGTTTCAGATCCTGAAATATGTGTGACATTGGTATTTGAATCTGTGGAACTCTCTGAGGGTTGGGGGTAGTGTGTATATGCACATACTCATACATACTTAAGTATAATATTTTTATACTACAGTGCTTTTGTATCATTCCATATCTGTCATGAAGCATTTCATCCGTTTCCTTTTAAAAAAGAGAGAACAGTTCTTTTCAAACTTGTTAATGCCGCAAAAGGAAACAGTGTAGATTAGTGCTGCTGCTAATTTAACCCAATATTTACAGCAAAAAAGCTGTAAAAGTCGTTTAGTTTTGTTTGCATTTTGCTGGATTTTAGGGGTTTTTTTTTGGTTTTGATTTTTTTTTTTTTTATATTAAGTGGTGGGGTGGTTGTGTTGTCTTTTGTTGTTGGTTTTGTTTTTTTTTAACGCAAAAAAAAACCCATGTAGGCTCTGTGGGAAATGTGGTTACAGATCTAGAAAACCATTTTTCCTAGTTCCCTGTTTTTGTCTCTTGTTAATCCTGTACAATCAGTACAGAAGAAGAATAAACCCCTGCAAAATACCAAGTCACCAACCTAGTGTCAGGGACGAATTTATGAAAACATCCATTTTAGCTGCTTCATGTTTGAGATATTAAGACTGTGGCAGTCAAGATCATATTCTCCAGACGGCATTCTTCATAAGCAGAAATACTGGCAGCCATGTGTTAAGTTATAAAAAGATAGCAGCTGATGTCAGGGCTTATTTCAGTCAGGAGCCATTTCAGAATACTGTACTAATTTTGAGCAGGTATATGTAAAATAGAACTCTTGCCTTGAAGCGCAGCATTCAGTGTAAATTGATACATATCTGAATAATGGGGTAGAAAAAGACGAACAATTAATAAGCTGCAGTAGTTAGCCCACTTTAAACAAAAATAATAAATCTTCAGTTTTGTGTGTGATTCTTTATGCAAAACTGAGAGGAACAGAAATTCAGTGTGCTTGCATTTCAGGGATTAAATTTTAACTGATGTAAAATCCTCCTGCTGTGATGTGGGGAAACTACCACAATTTGAACCAGAGTCTGAGCTAATTTGAAACTGTTAATAGAGGAGTGTCCAGCCTTTCTGTGCAAGTGATCAATATGTCACAAGCAGCCCCCCAAATGCACAGAAACCTGTTCTCTGCTCACGCTGGATGTGGATGAACACCAGGCTCAAGTATATCTATATCTGGAGAGATAATCAGCATTAAACTTTGCTTCATTTGGTTGATTATATTTAACAAAATTAATTTCATCCAGTGAAAGGCGATGAATCTAGCTCAATAATTTGTTTTTAATGATTTTTTTTTTAGTGGTCTCTGGGCTACATTTCATGTATGTGCTTAATGGCATTCTTAAGATTTCTTAAACTTAATTATGCTATTGAAATAGCAGTTTTACAGTAAATCCATTCTTTCAGTTTTCATTGATTTCAGTTAAATCTAACAGCTTCACCCTGAAGTTCCTAGTACTATAATTTTTAAGAATTGCATATTTGTGCAGTATTTTTTATGATGTGAAGTTCTGTTTCTACAAATTGGGACTAAAGTTCAAGGACAGCAGATTTTTTTTTATTAAAGCTTTTGAAATTGTCTCAGCATCTGAAAAAAACTGAAAGAAACCCTAATTATATGCTTGTGATGATATATCATGGTTTATTTGAGCATGTGAATTGGAACTTTGGCCATCTGCAGCTTTGTGACATCTTGCTGATAACTCAAGATAAAGGTGTAAGTGATGTCGGACAAGTCCATGTGTATGTTTGATGCCAAGAGGGGTAGACAAGGTTTTTTTCTATCACAGTGAAGATTTTCTAATTGCTGCTGAGTTAGAAGTACAACTGATGGTTTCACTGATAGTGGAAAGAATTACTCAAAGCAGTTTATGTGAAAGTGCTTTGGGGCAGAGACCCTGCTCCATCAGGAGTGTAAAGGCATAACGTCTGGTAAATGTTCTGCTACTTTATTATGTAAGCTAATAATATTTTAACACACAAGTCATGTTAGTGTTGAATTCTGATAAATTTAAATTCAATTCTTAAGTTGAAGCCCAAAGTGCTTTCTGTCCAGAACTCCCACATGTGAAGTTGTGAAGTCAAATGGGTATTTGTCTTAAAATAGCAATGGTATGATGATATTAGATGGATTCATATCTAAGACTTTTTTTTTTTTTTTTTTGTTTCAGGACATCAGGCACGAAGCCAGTGATTTTCCATGCAAAGTGGCCAAACATCCCAGAAACAAAAATAGAAATAGGTACAGAGATGTCAGCCCCTGTAAGTACACTTTCTTTTCCATTGTTTGTAGTAGACTGTTGACCTCTAATGACTTCTTCTCACAGCTAAATGTTCTTTGTAAGAACAAGGTTTCTGTTAGACGGATATGCATCTAAGACAATTCTTTTTGTTAATAAATAAGTTTATGAGATAGAAGTCACAGGATGCCATTAAATCCATAGGATTATACTAAAGCAGCATACAGTATGTTCTATGTTTTTTGGCAGAAATCTGAAGAAAGGAATTTGCTTTTCCTTTGAATTCTTTTGCTAGAGAAGAATGGTGGCTGAAGTAGCATTAATAAAATTGCAAGTATCCTTTTTGCTGCAGTAGGCTTACTAGAGCATCCTTCTAGTCAGTGTAGCATAACTGGCCCAACTGGGACATGGGGAAGAGTCTTGCATAAAACGTATGACTACTAGAAATAAATCTGAGCTAATTAGAACAGAGGAAAGGGGTTGAAGGGTTTGGTGCTGCCACCTGTTTTAAATGTAACGTTTGCATAGGTCACTGGGAAAAAGTCTGTCTTCTGTTCAAAGACAACAATATTATTGTCTATTGGAAAATTATACTTAGTGGTTAAAAGTTACTGAAGTTGTTGGGGCAATTGACAATAATGGAACAATAATGTTGCACATGGATTGCTTTACTGAGCAGTTCTAATATTTGGGGTTGTGAGTAACAAATGGTTCCTTTTTGCCTTTAGATAATAGTGCTTTCAAGCCGTTTTGCTTTTTTTGCAAAATTTGTTTCTTTGTTGGTGGTTTGTTTTTTAATCCTAAGTGGAGCAAGCTGAGACTAACAAAAGAGCAGTGAAATTACATTTGCTGTAATTCTTGAATTTTGATTGTTTTTTTCTGTACATTAAGGTGTGGTTGGGTTGGAAACAGTAGCTAAATGTGTCTCAGAAGAATAAGAAGTCTCTGTTCTGTTTGTCCAATATATGTTCAGGCAAACCTTTAACAACCTTGAACAAGTTGAGGTTGAGTGTTTAAGCTGCAAAAGATAAACGGTTGTGTAATTAAATTTATTTAAAAACAGTAACTCGATAACTGTACAAATAGGTCAGTGTGATCTGGTTTGCAAATTACGTTGAGATTACTTCAGATACAAATACCTCCATTCTTGCAATGTGTTCTTAGAAGAGGGAGGGCAGCTTGTGGTCTCTGTAGTGCTGTTCTTGTAGTTACTTTCCAGAGTTACAAGCACCCCTGGACACCTCTGTGCTCCCTGCCATTAAGCTCTTTCCATTCTTCAGGAGGATTCAGCTTTTATGATCCTAACATCTGATGAAGTTGTGCATGGGTTGTGCTGTGTTGCATATACATTAACCAGTGTTTTCTAATTATGCTGCAGTTGATCACAGTCGAATTAAGCTAAACCAAGGTGACAATGACTATATCAATGCTAGTTTGATAAAAATGGAAGAGGCCCAAAGGAGCTACATCCTTACCCAGGTAATTGCTGGCAGTGGATAATAAAAGCCATATGGTGATTGGAGTTGTTTTTCTTTAACCTATTATGTTTGTTTTCTTTATTGTAAAGCTGATTAAGTGTGTATAAACATCTGTGTGTTTTATGAACATATACATAGAGCAATTTTATAGAAACACTGTATTTCTTCCTGCTTCCTGCCAGCACTGGCTGACTTTTTGTAGAGTATTTTGGTCACTTTGTATAACAGATACCTATGTGTTATGGTGAGAGGGGCAGACGTTAACTAAAACATATTTGGGAATGTCTTACACCTGCCCACCTCTTTCAAGTAAGTTGTATGCTCTACCAGGTATTTTTTGTTAAACATCCTTCTGAAAGTGATGTCGTTGTAGTGTTTACAAATAACATACCTCCTAATAACGTGACTTGCAAAAGGTCTGAGTTGGGCAACGCTAATGCTTCTACCTTTAATGTGAGAGGAAAGCTGTGAATACAGGCTTTAGTGATGGGAATATAGGAGGCAGGAGGGAAGTGGCTATTTTTCACACCTACCTATATAACAAATTTAAAAATACCTGGATTCCCTGTTGTCTTATTCTGAGAACTAGCAACTGTGCCAGAATTCTTGTTTGTCTTAAATGTTTGGTTCCCTGGAGACTGTCCTGGTCTCTAATCTTGACTTTCTTTTTTTACCCCTTCCTCCCACACTTTAGATAAAGGTAGACTGGGATTAATATTTTCAAGTGGCAGCTCTTCCTTCCTGTTTCTAGAGAATACAGATAAATCTAAGGAAGAAGCGGACAGTATAGTGTTCAATATGACAATGATTCTGCACACACAGCTCTTATTCCAGTTATTCACGACATGGGAGGTTGATCATAGGGTTGAACTGATATGTGGAATAGTCAAATGTGCAGCTAACTAGTACTAGTCATCTGTTCTGATTCAGAATTTAATGGATTTGAATGGCTTTGTTTAATTCCAGCCATTCTTTCTGAGGATCCTGGGCTGCTGTTTTGTTTGAGCAAAGTGATAGCAAATATGAGAGGCACAATGATGCTGGTTTGTGTTGCCCAAAAAATCGGAGCAATGGTTTTAGCAAATGAACATAGCACAGACAACAAGTTATAAGGAAGTCTTCTTTGTGAGCAGATAATGGTCTTTAAAAGGAGTTATTATTTTGTTCAGTCCCAAAGCAGATCCATGAAGATTCTGGAAAGCGATATAACTTATTACTGATCTGCCATTGTTTCAGTCTTTTGAACGCTTGTCCATTAAGTCTAGTAGTTTTCAAGTATTATGAATAACAGTGATGTATTATGGAATAGTTCAACGTAGATGTTAATTCTGTTCTTAGTCAATGAGGTTTTATTTCCCCATATGTATACCTTTCCTAAGAAAGTTCTCAGCATTTTTCACTCCCAGTTCTCTTCTCGCAAATGAGACTAGTTCTGTCTTCCTGTTATGTTTCAGGGGGGAAGGTTAACTGTGCTTTTATGGGTAAATTCATAGTGTTAAAATGGAACTTAAAGCTGTATCACAGCGCTTTTTTACAGTTTGAAATGAGAAGTTGCTTGTTACTTGTCTAAATTTATTGCCTAGTGCAGTAACTTTTACTGGGAAATGTTGAACTGACATTAACAGAAAATAAGGCTTATTTCTGGGGATTCTGTCTCTGCAGGGACCTTTGCCAAATACTTGTGGTCACTTTTGGGAGATGGTTTGGGAACAGAAAAGCCGTGGTGTTGTCATGTTGAACAGAGTGATGGAAAAGGGATCCGTAAGTACTTACCCACTTCTAGCTATGTGTTCCTTTGCATGTTTATGGTTTTTCTTTAAAAAAAACAAACAAACATACAAGAAAACAAACCAACCAACCCAAAAAATGGGGCAGGAGTGATGACAGTCATCAGTAATTTTATCTAAGAAATAATATCTAGAATTAAATACCCAGTGAACCAGTCTCAGCGCAGTCAGAAAATTACTCCCTTTGTAATTGTAGGTCTTAATTTCTTCTGAATTTGCTGAAATAAGGCATGAACACAATATGACTCTCCACACCAATGAATATTTGGTCTTTACTGCTAACTTAGCTCTCTGAATGGAGTTCTTTTCAGTGTCAGATTGCACCTCTCGAAGGTCATTTACACCAAGTGTTGATTCACAAGCATTATGAAATGGTTTTGAAGTCGTTATGGAGGCGCTTTGACTCCAAGTTTCTATCGTGCAATAAGAGCTCTGATTATTAAATGTATCACCTAGGCACCAGACTCCACCAGTGTCGTTGTTTTACAAAATATTATAGAGGTATGAGGAGAAAGGGGGCACTGCTGAAAGTACTTCTGGTGTCTGTCCCAAGCAATGATCTTCTGGGTGCTGTGGAACCGGCTGCTGAGCCGGTATTTTACTTGCTGGGACAAGCACAGTGGGCTATGGTCTGTCCAGGCCTTTTAGGAAGTTTACATTGGACAGTACAGGCAGAAGATGAAGGGAAACAATAGTTAAACAACGGGGATTATTTAAAGTAATTTACCTTCAGACAGATAAAAAGTTGTGGTTCCTCTGGCACGTGGAGTAGCTGCTGTCTTGGTAAGGAAATGCCTCAGCCCCTCCGATGGTGGAGATGACGGGAACCACCAGGCGTGGTTTTCATCCGTGGGTCAGAGTTCTGTCCCTGGGCTCGCTCCACAGCTGCCAGCCTTAGAGTGGACTTGGCAGCTGCGCAAACTTGAGACAAAAGCAATTTTAAAGACTGATAGAAATGCACAGTTTAAAGCTGGATGATACAGTGCAGTCAGTACACAGACACTCTGGAGAAGGGACAGCGGGTATGTTGGGTATCCACCAGTGACAACTGGGTGGTACATGCTTTTGCATAATCAGGAAAGAATTCCCAATAATCAGGAAGATTCTTGTGCAGTGAGTTGTGTTTTAATAAACTGCAGTCTTGATTTTTGAGTGTTTTGCTTTTTTTTCTTAGTGCAAGTGAAATTTAATCTTCAAAAGAGTTGCAGTAACCATATTATTCAATACTTTCTTCCTTTCCAGCCATTCCCGCTCATTCTCTGCACTGCCAATGGTTTTGAACAAAAAGAATTGTTATCCCTTAGGGCAGGCTCCTTACACTTCTCTGCAAACAGCAGTGGGGGACCTACAGTGCAGCACAACAAAATATTGTTTGCAGACACATTTGGTGGAGAAATCAGACACAAAGCCAGTTGCTGTCTCTTGAAAATTAACGCAAAAAAACCCAAAGCGCAGAGAATTATAACTGCATTCTACACCCAGATAAACTAGAGGATGTATTTTGAATAAAAACTAGAATTAATCTAAGCAATACTAGTGTTAGTCTGCCTATAAATAAAATGCTGAAGGGTTTTCTTATTTATTTCAGAAATCATCTTAGTCTTGAGAATGCTGTTTCTTTTTCATTGTTCTTCCACTTCAACTTTAAAGCCATATTATTTGCCCTTTAATAAAAGAGGCATTAGCCATGCCCAACCACCCATACTTACTGCATCTTTAGGTGTGGGCAAATGGTGGTCACAACCCCATTCCAGCGGAGCAGTGCTCGGTGGCAGAAGTGACCACCAGTTCTCCCAGTCACATTTAACTGTCAGAAACATGGTTACACACTTTCCTATTCCTGTTGCTGAGGAGTTGCTATAGTTTCAGTTTTTCCCTGCACGCTGCAAAATGTGCTACTTCTCTATTTGGTTGACTCATTTAAGGTCCTGGCGCTTTGCTCAACTAAACTCTCTGAGAAAACTCACTGAGAAATTTGAAATTCAGTCAGAAGTAGGTAATGGGAGTGGTTGCTGAAGGCAGGGATTTTTTGTTTGGCACTTTACTTTTAAACTGTGCCATATAAAATCGAAATGATCTCACTGCTATTTTTATGGTGAGTGAATAGAGTAACCCAAAATCTCATCTGATGTTACACTTGCAAATTAGCAATGTTATAATTCTATCTATGTTGATTATTCATGGAATTCATAATACTTTTTCACAGTACGTTCTGCTCTTGTTAACATCTATTTCTTCTTTTGAAATTTAAATATGTGACACGAGGGTAATAAATAAAATGCAGAATAGACTAAAATTGAGATTTTGGCAGAGTGTTGTGACAGCTTTTATAATTAGACAGTTACTTGATTTTTTTTGCTTGGTTGGTTGTTGCAACACAAGCTGAAATAAATAATGGCTTTGGTGATCTTGATTAGATTCCATGGCTTCACACTCTTTCAGCTTACATGTAGGAGGAAGAGAGCTCTACCTGAACAAACCGTAGGTATTTTCATGAGTTCAATCAGGGTCAAAGTGATTTGACTCGTACAAAAGATTCAGTGAAGATGTGGTTCTGCAACATAAAGGGAGGCTGATACTCTTCTCACTAGAATTAGCCTTCCTTATAATAAAAGCAGATGAAGAAATTGTCTCATAAGAAAATGCTTTTAAGGATGTTTTTTCCTTGGCTTTTACACAAACATAAATGACATAAATGTCTTCTATTTGGTTTTAGATAAAGTGTGCACAGTACTGGCCACGGAAAGAGGAGAGAGAGATGTTTTTTGAAGATACAAACTTGAAACTAACATTGATATCTGAAGATATAAAATCATATTACACAGTACGACAACTAGAATTGGAAAACCTCACAGTAAGTACCGAAACTAGTACCGGTCAGATTCTTCAGTCTTTCTGAGGTGAAATTGACCTTATCAACGAGATCTTGAAAAAGATGGTCAGAATTTTAGCATTAGCAATTCACTCTGGAATTGGTGATTCTGTGTGAGATTGTTCTTCAGCCTCTAGTTTGTGTTTTATGGAAATGAAACTCTTAAATATTTATGAAATGTATCTGGGGAAACTTACAGTCGTTTTCATGTCTCAGCTGTGCACTGTGTGAGAGGGTTAGATTGTCACTGCCTTTCAGAGAACCCTTTATAAAAACACTTAGCAGGTGTCCTAGTGCTTTTGTGTTATAGATGAAATAATTGCTCTTCCTGTCACTTAGGCTGCCTGTTTCCCTGTGTCTTGTTCTAAGGTTTATTTTTAGGTTTTGGCTTAAATCTTCATGTTTTGCATTGATGGCTTTCACCAGAAAGCAGGAGCTGGTTTAGCTGGTCCAGCAGTGAGCTGTATGGAGCTGGTACAAGGCTGGTACAAGCCACAAGCTTTAAGAGAAATAGGGGGTTTTATTATTTTTTCCCTTCCTTTTGCTTAACACCAAAATAAAAGTATACATGCTGTTTCCCACCCTTGCTCTCCTCTTTAGCATTGCTCTGTATTAGAGCAGTGAGAGCTAATCTAAAGCTCCCTGGGGAGACTGGCTGAGGGGGAGCACAATGAACTTTCACTGGATGCAGGTCACTGACAATAGTGTCTGAGGTAGGTCCTCGATGGAGCTGAGCCAGGTGTGAATGGTGTGAGGTGCCAGCCTGAGTTCCCTTCTGTCCTGCTGGAGGACACAGTTACTCCTCTGCTCAGCTTTAGCATCTTGCATGCTTCATCCTGCCAGGAAGCATGAGACAGCAGACAGGAATTTCACTAAATTGTGCCCGAGTAAGAAGTAGTAGTTGTGGTGGGTCTGAACTGTGATGTCTGATTTGTGAGGTCTGCCACAGGCGGGTTTGGGGGCTGTAGGTCGGTGTTCTCGGAGGATGTGAGCACTGGTGGCTTAGGAGTCTTGGAAGAAAGTTGGGAATAGGTTGGGAACAAACCCGTGAAGAACAGCTGTGATAGTGTAAGGGCTTTGTCCGCAGAAAGTGTAAAGGCTTCTGTAATTTGACGTATTTCAATTTGAGAAATCTTCAAATGATATTCTGCCATTAGGAACTGGCAGGCAGCAGAGCCAGCTGTCTTGTGGCAATATAAACATGTGAACTGTACTGAAAAAACCCAACCGTGGTATAAATAAGTATATTTACTTATCCAATTTCCTTTGCTCAACATGGAAACCTTCACAACAAGAGATAATGATTTGTAATTAGTTTCTTAGCTGTGCAGCTATAAAAGCTCCCTCAGACTAGGGGAGCTTTGTCATTTGAATTTGTTGGCTGTTCTAAAGATGCCGTGGAAGCAGTGGAGCCTGAGCAGGCACATGCCTTCATTCCATGTAACTCAAGAGTTATTTTCAAAGGAAGTAGCTAAAATTCTTCCAAAGGTGCAAGTTTGAAAGTGACCTAAAGGTAAAAACGTCTGATGTCCAGAGCTGTATGTCTAAATTCATAAGTGACTGTTTGCCAGGAAAATGAACGAGGAACTGTATGTGCTGATCAGAACATTGTTGTAGGCAGCTGCGCTTTGAATACTTCTGACCCCTGCATCCAAGCTAAAAGACTTCCTAAATACTCTTTTTACAGACAGAGGAAACTAGAGAGATTCTGCACTTTCATTATACTACGTGGCCTGACTTCGGCGTCCCGGAGTCACCCGCTTCATTCCTCAATTTCCTCTTCAAAGTGCGAGAGTCTGGCTCGCTCAGCCCCGAGCACGGCCCCGTGGTGGTGCACTGCAGCGCAGGCATCGGGAGATCGGGGACGTTTTGTTTGGTTGATACATGTCTCCTGCTGGTAAGAACGACTTCTTCCAGATGATACGCTATTTCTGTAGAGTTATTTTGAGGGATGATTTGTTGTAGGCTTGCAAAGAGCCAGGGTGTGTTCTGTGGAGTATTGTTGCGTGCTATTTCCCATTATCTTACTCGTATTCTGCTTTGGGAGTGTAGTCCAAGGCAGATCTCATTCTTAACTGGCCATTTTGAGTCTGGAGAAGAAAAGTCTGTAGGTTTTAGAGTGATTTGCAAAGATAGGCTTTGCCCTCATGGTTAAGAAAAAAAAAAAACCTAGATGTCTGCTAAATAATAGTGTGGATTATCCTTTTACAGAGTCAACTTTGTCCTGACTTTAAGATAAAACTGGAGTTCCCTTGGCTTTATTCTGTCGCTCTGTGAGAGCAAGTAATGCACAGAAGTCAGGCCTAGGTTAAAATGTTCTTTCCTCTGCCCCTAATTATATTTCGAAAACAAGAAAGACAAAAATGTACAACGTGTTGGAGACCCAGTGTGTTTTCCCCTCTCTGTCTCTTTAGAGACCCAATAAATAGCTGCTGATACCAGTTTTTTTATTAGTTTATTAATTCTAGAATACAGAGGGTGGTCTGAAGGCCATACTACAAATTGACTCGTATTGAATCTCACCAGACCCTAAAGCATCTTTCAAATTTTTATCTTCAGATGGACAAACGGAAAGATCCTTCTTCTGTGGACGTTAAACAGGTTCTCCTAGAGATGAGGAAGTACCGAATGGGACTCATACAGACGGCAGATCAGCTCCGTTTCTCCTACTTAGCTGTTATTGAAGGGGCTAAATTCATTATGGGAGACGCCTCGGTGCAAGTGAGTACGAGGGACTGCGCTGCCTCAGGCTCAGCTCAACTGCAGCAAGTGTGGGCGATGAGCAGAATAGAAAGAGACTTTAAATCTCATGCTTGCTTCAGCTTCAGTACATTTCTACATTATGGGGTTCTTAGATACAGTGCTTAATCATCTGTCGTGACCTAAAGTGGTGTATATAAGAGCCTTCCAAAAAGTACCTGCAGTATAAGAGGTGGCCTTGTGTGATTTTCAACCCTGTCACCGAGGTGTAGACTGGCTGCATCGGCCTTGTCTTTCATTTCAGATAATAAATATTTTCTAATATGCCAGAAGTTTAAGTATTAGGATTATGTCCTCTAAGTTGCAGAACTCGACCAATACAGATTCTGTTTTGTGCTGTTTACATTTTCCGGACATAGATTAAAATTTCCTGCATTTATCGCAGGGGTCTTCTGTGTGCTAGATGTAGCTCAGGTTTGGAATTCTTGTGTCTTTTTATTTTTTCCTTTTTTGCAATACAAATAAACAGCCATTCTAAGAATAAGTTAAATGGTGGAGTATAAAGACCCTGCCATGTTAAAGTTAAAAGTTATAGCCGCTTAAACAGAGAAAAGCTTAACAGGGCTTTTCCTTCCTGAAGGAGCAGTGGAAAGAGCTCTCCAATGAAGACCTGGACCCTCCACCTGAACATACCCCACCACCTCCCAGACCACCAAAGAGAACCTCAGAAATGCACAACGGAAGGATGCATGACCACACGGAATTCTTTCCTAAGCATCAAGGAGTAGAGGAAGAGGTGAGATGTTCAGTCAGCGCCGTGGAAGAGACGGTTCCAGACGGCAGAGCTCGTTCATCCGGACCACTGATCACAGACAGGTAATTTGTTTAGTTTCCTGCTTTTGTCACTGTCCTGAGAAGACCATCCAGTTGGCTCATGGCTTTGAGAGGTTACAGAGCATTTCCTCATCAATGGCATTTCATAGAGAAGGGCCTGAACAGACCTTGATCGATTCGTGTAATAATAGCTCCAACCAAAAATCTTCTCAGTAAAGCTCTTACGCTCATGTTCTTTTAACTTCAGGCACAAGCCAGGGCCTCTTATTGGATCCTGCTGGAGTAAGAGAAAAAGCAACAGCATAATGAGGTGGTTTCATCTTGATTTACATGCAGTGTATGTTAAGTTACAGAGGAGCTCTTTCACTTAGAGGCGGTATTAGTCATGGAGCTGAAAACTAGGCTGAGTAGCCTTAGCCACGCTTAGAAATGTGAAATTAGTTGCAAGCAAAGCTGCTTTTGATGAATGGAGTAGAGGGGGCTCATGAAAAGAGAACTTTTCTACCTGTCATTTAACCTACATAGTAAGGACCAATAAACGTGCAGTGGTACAAGAGCCGAGCAGCCGAGGTTCCTGCCTGCCTAACCACTAGATGTCACTCCTGACGTATCACAGTGCCCTGGAACTGGTTGAAATCCGCACACCCTGGTGTTGCAGTGTCCTGCAGGTTCACTAGTTTTACTCAGAACAGCCAAATGCCACATAGAACAAAAAAAATCAAAATTAAAAAAATAAAAAATCTTATACCCCACCAGGGATTATCAAGGGAAAGTTTAATGTTCCCCCACTAGACAGTCTCCTAACAATATCTTCAGCTTCCCATAGTTTAGTATTGTCTGCAGAACTCCTAGAGCCTTTCCAAGAGATGCAGCTGGCAGAATGGGTGTGTTTTATTTGGCTGAACCTGGCCGGGAGTGTGTGACTCTGGGAACTGGAGATCAGTGAGATGTGTTTCCAATGATCTGTCTTCAAAATGAACCTCCTCTGATTTCACACGGCAGAGCAGAGGCCGAGGCCGGGAGCTGAACCCGTCGTCTCCCTCCAGATCCTGCTGGAGGCAAGGAGAGAAATGGAAGCGTTTCCCTGCTCAACGGGAAACAACGCTTTCATTAGGATTTTTCTGAATTCAGGGCAGATTCTGGAAGTGAAATACTCAAATTCCAAATGTCTTTACTAAAAAGAAAAATCTTGGAAATAGGAATGGACACAAATGGAAGCTCAGCTACAAAAGGGACTGTTGCAATGGCAGACAATATGGTTCGATTACCAGAGTATTTGCCTGGGTTGCGAGATGCCAGCTCATGCTCTCCATGCCTAATGAAGAGCATGGATTTAAAGCTGGTGTCTTGTGTCTTCTCATTAGCTATATAAATCTGAATTTCTTGGTGAATACATGATTTCCTGGAAGTACTTTGTGCAGTGTAGCTTAGATGAACATGAGACATGTCCAACTCTAAAGAGCTCAGAGACTCAATTAATTTAATCTATTACAGTCACTTGTCTGAGGCTGGAGTTGAGTCATGCTCTGGAACTGCCCACTTCATTGATTGCAGAGGCTGGCGGGACTCGAGGGCTGCCTTTTACCCTGCCAAAGTTACATCCCGACTCGTGCGATGTTTGGGCTGTACTAGGAAATGCCAGGATGGGAATCCTGAGCTCCCTCACCCCATACCAGTACTGGTGCTGCAGGATAAGGCCTTCTTCATCCCTTCATCCCTCTTGTCCTCGGGTCTGGGACAGGGGGAAAGTGAAACTGTTTGTCAGGAGCAGGAAGGACTGGAGAGCAGAGGAGAGGTCTGATGGGAGAGGATGTGGGACAGCGCGAGGCCGGAGGAACCGGAGGGGTGGGAAATAGACACTGCTGGCAGAGAGGAGGCAAGAAGCAGCAGAAATCTTAAGCGCATTTCCTGCCCACATAGTCTAGTTCTGGGATGGAAGATTCCTGAGCTGGCAGCAGATCTCTAGGAAGTCCCCCTGCAAAGCGTCTCCCCGCTGGTTCTCACAGCACGGGGACGCTCTGCTTCCTGAACTCAACTGGAAGCTTACGGTAGATAGAAGAGTTCCTGCTCAGTGAAGAAGCTCTTTGGGTGTCAGAACACTGTACACTGCCAACAGGGGGTGTCTAGAAACCAAACCAGGTTAAGAGTATGAAAGGTGAAGAGAGGGTCAGTCCTATCATTAAAAGCTACCGCAGTGCATTTTGCCGCTCGCTCTAAGTTCGAGCTGCACAAGCGACCACAGTTCCTTTGTTCTTTTGACTTTTTGGTGCTTGATTTCAGAACCTGGAAGTTCTCCTGACCTGGATGTAGGTTTGAGTTGTGCTGTTTCGCTGCCAGTGGCGGGGCGGGTGGCAGATCTGTGATAAGCAGTGGGGGTAGGTGCTGTTTAAAACTGTCAGCTTACTCTGTAAAGGGCACAAAATCCTCCCAAGCACGGCTTTTGATGACAAGCACTGTTCGAAACCTGTCATTTAATAATCAGAACGGTAATAATTAGTGATAGGCTTTGGTTTGCTGTCTGCTGCAGCTCCCGATAGCAAGAGATGTGCAGGTTTGTCTGTGGTGTGTGGTGGGGGAGGAGAATCCAATACTGAACATCTGTTTCTTTGTCCCCAAGCACTAGTCAAGACACTGAAATTCGGAGGAGAACTGTTGGTGAAAACCCGCGTCTCTCGCCCCACAAAGAAGAGTCGATGAAGTCAGAAAGCTCGGAAGAGGAGGATGAGAACATGATGACAACTTGGAAGCCATTTCTAGTGAATATCTGCATGTTCACTTTCCTCACGGCAGGAGCTTATCTCTGTTACAGGGTGTGTTTTCACTGATGGACGTGCCAGCAAGGTCGACCCTGCGGGAAACACCGCTGACGGGCTGGGTTTGTAATAAGCCTCTCTGAAAGCGAGCTCATTGCGGCGCGTGAGCCTGGTCTCAGCGGGGGCAGATCTTTAGGTTGAAAGGCCAGAACTTTGGTTAGGGCTTAAAGAGAGAATTGATGCACTAGGGTTTTATCTAGCCCTGTGGTCCCAAGAACATAATATTCTAATCTCAGGGCCTTAAAATATTCAGGAGTAAGCAGAGAAAATGCCAAATAGTCTGTTTTCCTTTTTTCTTTTTTTTTTTTTAAACTAAATAATAGAATTACAACACATTGTTGTTTTTAGCCTTTTTTAAAAAAGCCAGTTCTTTTTCTTTTGTGTTTCAGAAAAACTAGGCACAAGTGAAACTTGCTTGTACTCTCCAAGTGTTGTAACCAAATACGTGACTTCTATCGATGAGTTCCCAAACAAAGAAAAAGAAACCCACATACCTGAAGAATGTAAACTTTTTGGACGGGAGGGCGTTGGGGGAGGGGTGTTTCTGGTTGGGGTTTTTGTTTTGTTTTGTTTTTTTTTTAAACTTGCTTCATCATGACAGACTGAGTTGTGGGCAGCGCCTGTGGTATTGGTCTATTTAATATTGGCATAACTGTTCTTACAGAGCTTTTTGTTTTACATGTTGATAGAAACAGGCTTCTGCATTTGCTCAGGGTATCCCAACGTGTCAAGCTCTTCTTTCTTTTATTTTTTTTTTCCTTTTTTTTTTTTTATTTTAAGAAGTGTATCTCCTCATTGACTTTTGTTGCACTCTACTTGCACATACGCCTATTGCCATTGCACCATCCTTTGTAAAACTGTTTTTACTTTTCTATTCTGGGTTAGGAGAGGTGGAGGGGAGGGAGAGAAGCAGGAAGGGAAATGCAACCAAACCACGTCCACCAGCATTTGGGACTGTGCAGCGGGCGCTCGCGAGGACCAGTTCTGAAACCTCATCGTTTGGAATGGAAAAGGCAGTTTCAGTCTCCCTGGGCTCGGAGGGGAGGTGCTGGGAGGCGTTGCGGGCCGCGCACAGGAGAGCATTTCAATCAATGCGGAGCAATTAATGCTGTGGCAGCTCCCTCAGAGGTGAGAAGTTCCACGGGAGACACGTTGGTCGGTGACCGTCTCGGTTGGCTTATGATGCAAGCGTTGGCGTGTTCTGCTTTTTTTAAAGCAAAGATTTTAAAATACTGGCTTTAGTTTGGCTTGAAGATACGCTCTTCAGTAATTCCCGGGCAGGGGGGTGCGAGAGGGCGACTCCCCGGCCCCCGCAGCCGGGACTGGCCCTGTCCTGACGCTGGGGACACGCGATGGCGGGTCTGTCCCCTGCCACCCCGTGTCTTCCCCGTGCCGTTCCGGGGCTCCAGTCCTGTCAAGTGCTTGTAAATAAGGATTTGGGTTCACGAGTAGAACCGTGACTGAAGGGTGGTGCTGCGCCAAGTCCCGGTCAGGGCTGTTCCTCGTTAGTACCAAATTATCAATAGCTTAAACAATAACAGCAAAGGTGGCTTTGCTGGCGTCACGGGGTAGGAGTAAAGTCACTCGGGGAAGCTGTAGTGAGGGGAATTGACCCACGATGGCTGATCTGCAGAGTGTTACTGGGTGGTTCTTCTCATTTTTTAAAAGGCTTTCTAGGGTACTGGCGCTTACCCACCCCTCTCAGCGCAGACATGGCTATGGAGTAGCTCACGGAAGTCTCTCTCCACTCCATATTTATTTTTGCAAAGCTGTCTGTAGGGGTAGCTCTTTTCCTTCAGTAAGTCGGTGAACGGGGAGGGGTGGGTGGGGGGAGTTATTTCTATTTTATGTTTTGTTAAGCTTGCATCAAGGGCTTTTCAAAAAGTACAATAATAAATCCTCAGGTAGTACTGGGAATCAATACTTTACCTGTGAGACTGTTGGTCACACCAGTACTTGAAAGGAGGAATGTTGTAATCAGTCAATATTTAGTTATATTATTGGAAACGTGAAAAATAAGTATAGAAAAATGGTAATATATAATGGCTCGGCTGTGTATTTAAGATACAGTATGTGATTGCTTTGTCCCCACTCTTCTCTCCATCACCTGGTAGAATATTGTTCTAAGGCAACATTTGTACCCCGTTTGTATTGAAATGCATGTGAAGTCCTCTAGTGTCCCGATTAAATACCACCTGCTTGAAAGGTGAAAGAACTTATATTTCTGCTTCCTGATGTGCCCAAATGATATTTGCATGACCTGATCCTTAAGTGGCTGTGGTTCCAGGGGTGTTGCTGAAAGTACCCTCCTTCAGCGATAGACTGATTTGGTGTTTATCAGATACATGTACTCGCCTAGTACCTGGCATGACTCCCTCGTGAATCCCTGCGTCCTCAGTGTAGCCGGTTGTCGCGCATGGTTCCCTTCAGCCCGGTGTAGTACAGACATTCCAGAGAGTTCCACGGGCCCTATTCACACCTCACCCCTGCTCGCTCCGGGCCAGCAGTGGCTCGGTGCTGTCAGGGTACGACGTCCCACGCTGCCTGCAGAGCCGCGCTGCAGGAGGGAGAGGAAAAGCCTCTTCTGCGAGAGCTTTGAGCTGCAGAAATCGGGCTCTGGAAGCAGTGGCCCGTTTAAAAATCAAACAAAACCAACCCCACCTCTATACTGTTCCCAAGCGGGAATATTATAAATTTTAGGGTTGACAGGAAAGCAAAGCATCCTTCCTTTGAATCCAGAATAACTTGCTTGCAAATTATTCTAACATCTGCAGATGGTGAAGATTTGACCACCACCCCCTTTCTGCCCCTGTGTTTTGCCATTTCTTTCATCTGTTCCAAACGCAGAACTTGGAACCTCCCCCAGGCCCGGTGAGGTGTGGATAAGGCTTATAGTACTGAACTGTAAACATTTTTGTTTCGATGTCCTGTATATGTATGTAGTAGTTGGGGTGTGTATATACCGTAGCGTTTCACAGTGGGTGTATTGGTTAACCTATTCTTGGAAAATGGACAAATATCCATGTTAAACTTGTTAGAAAGTTAGTGAGCTGCTCTGCTATATGCCTTAAGCAAATATTTACTCATCAGGTCTTTCTTTTTTACAGATTGCCATAGAATAAACTTTTTTAAAAAAATAAAAAAACAAAAAAGCTAAATGTTTTGGTATAATACATTTTCAGGTATCTTGTCTTTTGTGTAAGCCGCTGCAAAGACCTCACAGGTCACAGTAAAATTGTACAGTTTTTCAATTTCCCATACGAGTTTTCAGTTCTCATTTTAGTTGTAACAATAAAATTCTTTTTTTAAAGAACGTACCTGAGAGTGTTATTGCTTCCTCTCCTCTCAGCGCTGCAGCCCCCGGCTCCTTTTCTGACTCCCGGGTAGATCTGGGCTGGCATCATATTTGGTGGGGGGGGTGTAGAGGAAAGAGGGTTCAATGTTACTGTAAGAATGGACTTGTAGGTCAGAGCTCCAGTAAAAGAGAGAGAGAGTGACGTGAGTTTCCCGTGTCTCTCCCTGACACATACGTCTCCTTCCTGTAGTCTTTCACTTTAAACAGTTAAATTTTACTTATCGGTGAAAAGTGTAGTAACTCTCAAGCATAAATGTTTTGTGGAAGCTGCAGTTGTGCCTTTGGTAGGGATTGAGTAACGTACCTGGGTGTGTTCCAGCAGCCGCAGCCATCGGCTTTCCACCTTGGTTGGATTAAAGTATTTACCTTTTTGTTTCTATAAGCTACAGCCCTCTCTTACAAGTCCGGGGTTGTTGCGCTTTCCTCTCTCTAGCGAGGGGCAGCGTGGCCTGGGGAAGCAGCAAACTTACCAAAGAAGTAGAACAACTTCTCTCCCCTGCTTTTAAATAAATCTGTAAGTTAAAAGCAGAGTTAGAGCAAAGATAAGCAGCCTGTAAAGTTTTACCTTGCTGTGGAACAGCGTGACCCAAACCCCACGGTCCTGCTGGTCCCAGAAGCCTGAACTGTATCAGCAAAGCTGTACCCTTCCCAAGGCAACACCTGGGGCAGAGCAGCAGCACAAGCCCCAGCTCCTCACGGAGAGGGCACAGAAGCGGGTGTACAACGTGCTGTGTATCGACCCAAAATGGGTGTCCATTAAGTACCTCAACTCCCTCTGGGGGTGTACTGCCTTACACCCAGCCAGAGTGCTACAGGCACATCACTACAAAGTACTCGCAAGAGCTTGTCTCAAAAGTTTTATTAGAATTTTAGAAAACAGTATGAAATCCAACAAATAAATACTGAATAGAAAAGTTATATATATATATAAAAAAAAATATACACACAAGCCAAACCCTTTCAAGTATTTACCTGAAGCCAGGCATCTCTTTATGGCCACCCTCCACTAAGGCAACTGAGTGTTAAGTGAGGAGCCTGACACTGGGTCTGTGATTATGAGGAGTCTTGATCTATGACTAAATTAGTAATTTCTTTTAAAAAAACCTCATCAAAAGACCTTAGAGCTGTGCACGGGGCAGTCAGACCTGCACATGGCACATACAAGACGTACCTTCCCATTGAGAACTGCTGAGGCTGGACACTTGGTACAGCCATGTGTCCCTGCTGGAACCTGTCCTAAGTTGCAATAATTATGAAGAAGTTGGCTGTTGAAGTAACAAGTTCCTTCCTTTAGTTCCTTCCGCAACTAAATAGTACAAAAAAGGAAAGCACCAAGCAATGGGGCTGGATTTTTCTGATGTATATGGCAATTGATGGAAGTAATCTAGTGTCTGCTGGTTTCTAGATGGACTGTTGGAGAGTGATCACGTCTCTCCTCTTTCAGAAATGCCAAATTAATAACTTACTTTGTGGGAAAATAGATCATATTTGACTTCCAGTTTGAGCAGGGACAGATAATTCCAGTGAGCTGGGGATTTTAAAATACTCAAGTGACACCCTGGTTCCATGTTCTAGGAGATCCTAGTTCTTAACCTGTCCAAGCACTTGATCGTCCCCCCTGTGCCGAGAGACAGAGCGTCCTGTAGTCAACTTGGTGGGGGCTGGAAACTGCCCCCCCTGGGGAAATGTGCCCGTGCCCTGTCGTTGGGCAGCAGGGACACGGCGGGGCGAGTCACCCAGACACTGACAAACAACAAACAAAACCCTGGGGTACCCATTTGTGGCTGTGAGGACAACGTCATTCAGCGCCTCATATTCCACTGCTAAAATACTGTGATTTCAATTTCGGCCTCCTGTTGTACGGTTTCTCTCAATTCACAGCAAATCCTGTCCATTTTCTCGAAGGCTTGCCGGCCCTTCTCACCTGTGGAGAAACAGAAAACACACCCCATGCTGAGGAAAAGGCAGTTAGAAACACCCCCAGCAAAGCCACACTCCAGAAATACTTCTCTGGTGACCTTGTTCAGAACTAACAAGAATTCCCAGTAGTGACAAACCCAGCCCCAAGGAAATAGTTTTCCAGAAACCCCCATGGAAAAATCAGGCCGCCTGCAAACATTTCCACATGAGTAACCTTTTGGAACAGCACCACTGGAAAACGTGTTTTGTGACACACGTGAATCCGAGTGTTTCTGTGAAGTAAGTTTGGAGATCCCCAGAACTAAGCATGAATTGAAGTGGTTTTGGGAAGAACAGAGCAGGGAAATTCCTGCCTCCCAGATGAACTGGAGTCCTCACCAGCAGCTGGGCATGGAAGGTTCTTAGCCCAGGCAATTCCCAGTACGAGTGTCTGGACAGTGGCAAACTGGGAATGCTGACATTTCATTAGCAGCTCAACTCCACCTAGATCTGCTGAATTCAGGTGAAGTGACAGGTAATGAACCAGCACAAAACCAGTTTGTTTGTACTCTTTACCCCTCCAGTGTGCAGTGTGGAACCATTTGAAGAAGAGTAGGAACATCAAGATTAGAAGTAACCAGTCACTTTGTAGGTGGCTAAAAGGGTCTCTAAATCTCAGAGCCAGAAGAGGCTTTATTGTCACCTGCCCGGTTCAAGTGTCCTCTTTACAGAATCTAGGAGAAAGTTGCTGATGCCATTACCACTATTAAGACATGTCCAACAACACTGCACTGTCAGCACTTATCTGCCACCTTTTGAAAAAACTTTAGTGGTTCTTAAAGCACTTTATGCTACAGTTATCTCCTTGGTCTGGTTCTACAAATTTACTGGGAGCCTTTGGTTACTGTATGTGGTACAAAGTGTATCTTCATAGTATGAAATTGCTGGTCATGAAATGCTTCCATTGTCCTAGACGTGTTCAGGCTGACCTTCAGGCCTGTTCTGGTTCCACACTATTCCCCATTCCTTTTCCAGAATCTCAATTTTAAAGCCTTACCAAAGGATAGCGTGGTTTCCCTGGCTGCATTTCTGACCTCCTCGGTTTCAGACTGGCACAGGTGGGCGACCTGCTCAATGCTCTCCACTCCCTGGTTGAGAAAAGAAGCATTTGCATCACAATTCAGCACCCATTTGTGATGAACACTTTTACAAGGTGAGCACATACACACTAACTCCCTTCTTCCATCTGAGTTCTGCTGTCACCTTTCTTTCCTCCCCCACCACACCAGCTTGTAGTTAGCTTTTTCTGAGCAGAATCTCTATTTTCTCTCCTTTTTCAGGGCATGGAAAAGCGTAAAGGTTCAAGGGTATAACTGAGGGCTGCAGTACCATTAAATGAGCATCGAACAATCAGGACCTTCACTGAAAGAGTTAATGCAAGTTGTGCAAGGCCAACAGTTGCTTTGCAAATCTGAGTTTGGGAATCAGACTCCGATTTGCTGGGCCCGTCTCACGACTACGTGTTTGCAGAAACTGCACTCGCAGCAATCCCTTGTCTGCAAACTCACTTCTCACAGACTCATGGCTCTTGGAAAGCTTTAAATCTATTCTGATAGTTTCTTCTAATGGCAATGCAAACATTGCTTTTATTTTCCGAGTAGAATCAGCTGCTGATAAAAAAATAACCGATTTAATTTCAGATTTTTACAGTTAAAGCTAACTCCAGGTATAGCTGCCTGTGGGTCATTTTTCTACATGCTGGACGTCCCCAGTCAGGGAGTGTCCGTTGTCCTTCACCACTGACAATATTGCAGAAGTTAAGAAACATCCTTTGTGCCTCTGCGCTGTGCCCGTCAGATCACACCCAGCTGCTGCAAGGGGCTGCAGCTCCCTCTGCCTGCTGCCTCTTGTATAATAGCAGTAACAGTTTGGAATTTTGGCAGCCAAAGAATTCATTAATTCCAAATAGAAGGAAGCTGAAAAAGCAACCCTACCAGCTTAAAAAAAAAACCCACCTTGGACACAGTTTTGTATCTAGCAATTTTGGCCAGACAGGCACAGCAGAGAGCTGTAAATACTTACCCTGAGGTTTTTAAGGGCCAAACACGCAGCTTGCTGAAGTCTTGCATCACAGTCAGTTAAAACATCAGTGTAAAAAAGGAGAGCCTAAATGAAAAAAGAGAACAGAAAAAGAGAAGAAAGGCTTTATAAACTTAAGCATGATCAAGCACTCAAATTCCAATGGCCATAAGCACTGTTTTACATGTCTGAGACTGAATAAAGGATATCAACAAATCACTTGAGCACTGATGGTGCTTTAGGTTCTAGTTAATAGATTGTTGAAATCCGGAGAGGACAACAGTGCTATTCTAGGATAAAACAAGTCCTGAGTATTTCAGCATCTATTTAGAAAAGGTGGCAAGAACAGTGGCTTTACCTTTTCCCTGAAGTTCTTGTTTGCTGCCGCGCGGGAGAGGCAGGAGGTGGCGGCTTTGCTGACGCGGTGGTTGTCGTCCAGCTGGAGAGTCCCAAGCAGCCGCAGAGTCTGCGGCAGAGGTTGGAGTTTGTTCAGTCTCTTGCCTTTCAGTTTTTTAAGAGTCTTCAGCCTCCCAGGGCATTGCAGCTCCTCGATCAGCATCACTGAAAGTGAAAGGACTCAACTTCACCAACTGACACGGGAAGACCTCATCAAGAGAAGACAAACTCCTCTGAGTTCCATCTCTTGCAGCCATAAGTAGTTATTCCTGTGGTTAACGAGCCAGCCGAGCACAGCAGGAAGCAAATTGGGACAACTGCCCCTTTGGCCATTCTGTCTTCTTCCCCTGTCATTGTTTCATTTCCTCTTATGCCAAGACAGTCCAACAAATGGAGCAGAGGTGATTATTTCACAGTGTTAGTCCACAGGGTGCAGCGAGGCCCTGCTCCTTTCGGGACCTGGCTGCCTGGAGTACGACATACATGCAAAAGAACTGCACCTTTGGACAGTAGGACAAGCAGAGTAGTCCTCAAATAAGGAAAACATGATCAAGCAAAATGCTCTTAAACATCTCTGAAGGATCTAGCTGGACTGGTCAAAGAGAAACCCCTCTATATTAAACAAAACCAAAAAAAAAAGAAAGAAAAGAAACCAGGCACCGGACCGACAGTTTCAATTGGAAGAATATTCCAGGTCTTTTCCACTGACTAGCAATGCACAAGTTCTTAGTCCCCCAGCAGATGAGGCTTTTGCATCAAAATAAGACTAAAGATGCAGCCAATATCAGGACAGCTTTTAAAATAATTCCTGAGACAGACAAAGTTTTAAAGTACTTTCACATGTTGGACTAGGCTTCAGCGAGACACTGGCTACCTCGTGCTAGAAAATGCACGTTAGTAACCTCTGAAATTTTATTGCTATTATCTGTGTCTGATTACAGCTGCAATAATCACACGAAGCTACAGACACTTTCTCAGTCCTTGAATCCAGCTGCAGATCACTGCCAACTTCAACAGCTACCACAGACCCCACTTTTCAGGGCACTTACAATAAACCCATCCTTCACACCTCTGTTTTGTTTCCTACCTGGTAAGACATGCGAGTCAAGCACATCTTTCCTGTTCTAATTAAACTTGCATGGTGGTAACAGGAATTAAAATGGCAACAAACTGGCAATGCAAGGGTTGGGCTGTTTCCTGCTCTGAAAGTCTGTCTTCAGCAGTAACCCTGGAAGCAGTTGCTGGCTGCTGGGCTCGTGTGCTCAAGCAAAGCAGCCAAGTGCTGCCTTTACCTTCTTTCGCGAGTTTTCCCAAGTGTTTCTCCAGGCTGGTGATGTGGTGTTTCTCCAGGTAGCTGTAAAATTGGAATAAAGTAACCGGTTCTGTCTGGAGGTAGGGAGAGGGGAGCAACCCGTCACAGGTCACGATCTGCTCCTGCAGCCTCTGCAATACTGAAAGTAACACACAAAAGAACAAAGGAGAAAATGAAAGGGTGGTCAGATGTAAGCTCCTTAAACAAGAAAATAGGAGTTTCAGTTAAAAATGCACAATTGCAATAAAATGAAACCCGTGTGACCTTGTGTTCAAGGAACAGATTGGTACCTGCTTCTAACTGACCGGGGTATTTCTCCTTCACTTTGAGTGTCAATGTGTATTTTAGCGCATGACAGAATCTTCCTGCTGAAGCAAACAGGACGCTGCCAGGCTCTGCGAGATCACTCCAGATTTTCAGATAGTGCTTCTTCTTTTTAGTCTTCTGAATAACTAAAAAAATGTTAAAAATAAAAAGACATTTTAGAAAGTTAGTGAGCTCTAAGGGATTTTGGATTTTACATGAGAAATTAGGCAGCAGATGGCATATCTGGAGACATGTCAGCATAATGTGTATTTGCGTTACAGAGATGGCTTTGTTCAAAGCTGCAGATTTTCTGCCAGTATTTTCACATCTGCAAGCGTGGATTTCACCAAGCTTGGGTTGAGCTCCTAAACTGTTATTATGAGACCTGAATGAGACGCCTAGCAGCTCTCCTGCCGCTCAGTATTCATTTTATCCCAGCATCCAAGTCAAGTTTTAGAAAGACTTTCATGAGTTTAACTGTTTCCATTTCTACCAGCAGGAGATGTGCTATTTGCAAGCATTTTAGAGATCCCGTCTTACGTACTTCCAGGAGTGGAGAACTCTGAACCTCAGGGCACTGGCTGAGGCTTTCTTTCAGCAAGCATTTCAGAAAAGCACTTGAAGCAATACCCTGTGGTTTCTCACCATCGTTTAAACCCTGCCATTTCTCACCCTTGCCTGTAGAGATGTTGAACTGTGTTCTGCATTTGAGACTCCTACACGTTCCTCATCATGTTGTGCCAATGGCTCCTCAGAGCCTGGCTCCAGGGAACAGTTTATTCTCACATCCTTCAGGATAAAATCTGTCAGCAAATGCTTCCAACTAAAATTTGCATTCTTGCCACTGTATGTACCAAGATGAGAACAAAAGCCTTCAAAGTCTCCCATGGAGCCTTTATCGCTTTGTCACATCCAACAGTCAATGGAAGAGTTTAGCAGGGGGAAGGCCTGAGAAAGGAAAAATCGCACACCAAACTTTTCTTGCAAAGATGTAGAGAAGCTGGGCTGTTTTCTCAGCAAGTAAAAGCATAGATATAAAAGAGGATTTTATTGAGGGTATTCTGCTGTGCTTTAACTGCAAACTCCATCATCTGTAACATCTCTGTTTCTAAGACACACCGGGGTTCAGCTACTATTTCTTTGAGCCAAACTTCTTCAAATCTTTTCCTTCCTTCCAGGGGAAAGAAACCCAACCAAATAACAAGCCTTGTTTGTTTTTTTTTTTTTATTATTTTTTCTAAGAATCTAGGTATAAAAGCTAATTATGTGAATATTTGTTAAGGAATTTGGAATGAAACCCCGATGTGTCTGGGGAAGCTCCAAGTTACCTGTACCTCTCACATCTCTGGCATGCCTTGGAATAATGCAGTTACTCACTTTCTTCAACAGACATATCCAAGACGTCCCCCAGGACTCGTGTCTGCTGTGATACTTCTTCCAAAATGCTCTCTTGGACAACCTGGGCTACATTTGGCGACCTCAGTTTCTGAAATACAATATGCTTATCTTAGTAGTTGAAACAAAGGCAGTATCAAGCTTAAGACAAATGAGTATTTGTTTTTTAGAATCAAACTTCTAAAATTTGTGAGAAAACAACAGCTACTCTCAAAAGGCTTCTTTTCCAGTCACAGCATGGACAAGTCACTTGTGAGTGCAGAGCTGCTCAGCAGACAAGAAGAGTAAACCACATTATGGTGGAGCAGGCTGTCTGGCATTTGACATTCTTCTCTGCCTCTGCCCATTGACAGCTCTGCAGCAGACCAACACTAGCAGTGACACTGTCCTTGGCTGCCCATCCTCATCGGAGGCAACACTCGAGGACAATAATGTACCTGAGCACTATAACCGAAATTAATTGAGGAATGAGGTCTCAAGGAGAGATAAGAGTTTTTTTTCTTGACCTACACGCAAGCGGTCTCTGCGGTTTCTCTCCAGTAGTAGCAGCTTTTCATTCATTAAAAAACTGATCACCTGTTACCAATACACAATTCAACCCAAATCTGTCCTACTGCAGTAGCAGCCAGCTTTGGGCACAAAGGTATTATCAGCAATACCCAGAGGCTGAAAAAAAGCAGCAGAGTTTTTGTATGACAAGTTCTCTGCATATGCATGTACACACTGCATTTTTTGGACTCAATTTCTATTCTGAGTCTTTCTGCTTGTATGAAAGACCCAGCTACACATTCCTTTTTGTCTGTAATGAGACTCAACAATTACAACAAGTGGCTTGGAAATCCATAGGCTATTCCTGACCTGCAGAAGACCTTTGCAGAGCTTCAGATGAGTTATCAAAAGAGTGTCTAAGTTGTCATCACCAGTAGTTACATCTCTTGTCTCTGTTCTCGTGTCACAGCTGAGGGATTGAAGCGTGTTATCGTTGTATGTGCTATTGAGAATAGGGGAAAAAAAAGGTAAAACTCATCACTAAGTAAACATGAAGATGTGCAGTCTCAACAGTAGCCTTAAAGCAAGGTGCAGAAGTACAAACCAGGTTATTTAACAGATAACAGCATTTTTAATTGCATTTATAACACTTCTTAAAAACACGGGGAGTATTCAAAACCAGTGGTTTCTACCCTGGACATTCATACTGATGGCACTTCCACACAATCCTTACTTTGCCAGTGTTGGTGGCATCAGCCCCCCTTACCCTTGTCCCCTGCAATGAAGTGCTGCAGAGCCATACCTGATGCTGGCTGTTCTTATGCTTCCAAACAACGAAAGCTCATCAGCGCTACAGTCAGCATTTAAAAAGTCAAAACTTTCCAGCACTGTCTCCACCATTAAACTTTCCATAGATGAATGTTTGTGACGAGGTGCCTTTAGCTGTTGGGGGAATGAAAGGAAAAATACTGTTATTTGCAGTTATCAAGCGGTTTTGCGTTAGTTCTTTGCTGGTTTTCACATTACTCTTAACAACAAATCAATTTACTTTTCTGATTTCATACTTAACACATCAGGAAAGTTAGTTTTTGGTACAGCACTGATCCCACAATAATGTTACGAATTAAATTCAAAACATTCTTCAATATTTTAATCTGTCTGTATTCCTCTTTGGATTTCCAAGCCTGTTAAGGTTAGTATGAGAGCTGATTTTCTCTGCATCTTCTGCCATTGCTGCAATTTTCACTTATTCTCTCTTTCAGATCTAGAAGTAGCAATTCATATTTCTAAAGTGATTGCACCAGAATAGGAAGACAGTGCAGTTTTGTTAACATCATTTATTATTCTAGCCCTTAGATCAAGTCTTACAGTATCTTATCACCCAAGATACTGCGCTCTGGCCCCCTCTACTACACTACCAAATTTGCAATATAACCCAGTGCTTTCAGAAGGCTTTCCTCCAGGATCTCTCTTCTAAACAAAGAATTTTCTTCAGCATCATATGACTTGTCAGACAGACTGAGCTGCCTACAAAAACTAGGTGATCCTGGAGAAACATTAGGTTTAATGAACTGACACAGTCATCTCAAGGTATACTAAATCTGAAAAACATCAGAAAAATTAGAAGCAAACCAAAATGCAGAGGCTCTGACATTCAGTTTGGATTCTGCTTAGCCCAGAAGAGTTTCCACCTTGACTGCATGCAGTTTCTTAGTTTCTTTTTCCAGATTCTTTGATCTGCACACAGCATTTGAAGGCTGTCTCTGGTAGGTGCTGTGCAACATAGTACTCCTGTGTCGCTGGTTCTCAAGGCTGCCTTTTCTGAGTAGTGCCTGACCTCTGGTGGCCAAACTTACTTTTTGGAAACATGCCATCAATACATCATGAAGTCAAAGCCACCACAAGATCATGGGACATCTACAGTTTCAGGAGTAACAGTGGAAGCTACACCATCTACCAAAAGTAAAACACTACCCTACCTTTAATTTATCCCTCAGAGATGAAACCTGGTATTCCAATTTCTCCAGTTGGGCTTGCCCCACATCATGTGATTTCAGCAAATTTAACACTTCTTGGAGAGTCTTATCAATTGACTTTGTATGTCCATCTAGTTTCAGGTCATTTGCAGCATTCAAGCTTTTCTGGCTAATGTCTTCTTGCTCTGTCAGACAGCGATTTCTGGTCTGGTTGGAAGGATCTCTGCTACCTTTGTGACGATTCAGAAAACTAGGTGGGTTGTTTGGCAATCCATCCGCACACGGAGTCTTCTTCAGGATATCTAGAGTTGCGCGATTTGGGAGAGGATGCTGTTGCTCTTCTGCATGAGTCTCTTGAATAATCACCAGTGGCAACGTCCTGTGGTCTAGACCTGGAGTTGTATTTCTGGATTCTGTCCCTTTCTGATCCTCGGAGCTGAAGGAGTCTGCCTCGCTTGTCTCTGCAGGAGTGTGGGGCTTGCTCCTCCCATGTACATCGAAATCACAGGCAGCCAAGTAGCTCAATATGCTGGGAGGCTGAGCTTCATCCGTGACATCTCCTTGGTTCTGCCTTTGCTGCAAAACAGACTGCGGCAAACAGATTCGTAAGCGAGCACACAGACAACTGAAAAGCATGAGATACTGCCTGAGATAGAGAACTATGGTTTCCTGTTCTTGGAAACCTACGCACCCAAACTGATCAAAACCACAGGGCTCTTCTGCACAAGGGAGCCAGGCCAGCATGGACCGGACAAGACAAGTATTGAAACAAAGTACGAAGAGCCTACTGGATGAGCTGAGTGGAGCAGTAGCAACTCTGCTTTACGTCTTTCAGAGAAAAGTTACCAAGACAGCTAAAAAATTACTTCTGGAAAAAAAGAACCTTGCCAAGCAGCTTTTATGTCACATCAGCTCAGGACAGGATGTAAACGTAGTGGTTAGAGGAAATGTTCATTTTTAAGAGTCCAATATACCCTGTACAAGCAATAAACCTTTCCAAAGAAGGCTGCATATTCTGCTGCTTTGGTGAGACAATGCCAAACCTGACTTAGACTTGATGTTAGGGGAACATACATGCGATGTTATCAGTATTTGAGCTGTATGGCAGAATTAACAGGATTATACAAACAACCACTAAAACAAAACCTTCTTGAATGAATGAGGAGGAGGACAGAGTTTTCTATTCCCCTGGGCTACACTTGGCAAGAAGTGGGGTTGAGGAAGAGGAAGGTTTGTTTCACAGAGCACCTCTAAGATGCCATTCTGCTCCACTGCTACTGAGACAGACTGGTTCCTCATTTCATTCCCACCATAAACTATTAGAGCAGATGCCCACATCCCTAGCATTCTGGCTGCCAAGAGGAATATTTGGCAGAGTTTGGGTTTTTCCTTCCCCTTTTCTTTTATAAAATCTAAACTGGAACTCAAAGGAATAGGGGTTAAAAGAAAAAAAAAAAAAAAAACCAAAGCCCCAAAAGAAACTGCAACAGCCTTAGAGTGCTGTGTTTTCCCATTTCTGAGTGTGTTCTTCAATAGCCTAATCTAATCCAAAAATCAAGTCCTAGGTCTGCACTTTGCATTTTGCTCTCCTCAGCATACTCACCAGGTAGTATTTCTCTCTGAAGCTGGGAGTATTTGGTGGGGTCCAGTTGTATAAAGAGCTCTTCCTGCTGCCCACAGAAAACTTGGCAGTGGTTCCAGGGGACAAAAACAGGTTCTCTGTGTCGAAGGGGCTGCGGCAGAAGACACAAAAGCCTAAGTGTCAGTAAGACCAGGAAGCACAGAAGTGCTTGGCAGCAGGAACAGCTGTTCGGATCTGAACTGTGACATTAAATAATCAACATAGGGAATAAAAGGACAGAGAGACTGCCTCTCTGACCAATGCCTTTGACTGCACCAGCAGAGAAAGAGGTAGGCGTAAAGGTTGTGTATTTTACCCTGAATTCTCAACACTCTTTAGACAGAGACCTGTGTCACAATCTTTATGTAGGCTATACCATACTTGCCAGCGCTGGTGTCTGTGCAGACATATACCATATCAGATCGGAAGGAAATATAACACATGCAATAAAGGAAAACTGTCATTAATTTCCCTCCTGCAGAGCACACACCACCTGGAAAAGCCACTAAAAAAGCTTCATTATCCTTCAAATATTAACAAACAACTCCTTTGGCTGGCAGAGGAAGCTCGCGCAGTGGTATATGGCAAGTTATGTGGTTCATATAGTCATGGATGAGCCCAGTTACAGCCCCAGAGGATACTGGCTGTGGTCCAAAAGAGTTTTACAAGCATCTCTCTAAAGACTTCGCAATTACCTACTACACAGAAGCATAGAATACATCACAGCCACTAATTTCCTAACTCTTTTGCAAAGCAGTCTAAGGAAACTTGGACAAACCGTTTCTCAAAATGCAACTCAGCTAACCAGAAGAGGGAAAATATATTTAAAGTTAAGGAAAGCAAGTTTGTTTTTTCTGCATGCAACTTTTGTTTCCTGCTGATATGCCTTGTGGCACCAAAGGAAAGTTTGTTTTTCCACTTAAGCTCTGCCATTTTGAAAAAAAAGTGAATTATCTAATCTCATAGATACATATATAATGATCAAACAGTAGGATAAAGTCAGCCGCATTTAGCTGTGCAATACAGAACCACTGGAAGTCTGAAAAAATCCAAAAAATAATGAGGACTAATCAATTACAGGGAATTGAACTTCTGCTCTCTAGCAAAAGTTGAAAAGCAGAGCTCCAGTTTTCCCTGGCTTCTCCTGTTGCACAGGGACTATTCTCACCAGCATCCTGCAGTGCAGCACACCACTGTATTCCTCAGCACGGGGGTAACGCTCTGTGAGCTTGCCTAATACAGGTTAATTGGCTAAATTAACCGGTATCACCCAGCTGGGGTTCATCAAACAGGCCAGTTTCATGCAGTCACATTAACAACCATCTGCATTGTCTCACTATGCAAAAAATAAATCAGGTCTCTGACAGTAAGAGCCTTTTAGCCAAAGCCTGCTATGTTTACTGCTGGAAGCAAATTATTCCCATCCGTGACTTTTCTTTAAGAAGAGTCACATGGACCTATTCCTTAGATTTTTCATTTTTAGCTTTTAATACAGTAATGCAAAATGACACTTTGGAGGAAAGGGACAGAAACAACAAGCTAAATCTGTTTTGCCTCTTTGACAGTTACTGAAACACTGCAGCAAAACAGTTATTCAACTGCCCTCCAGGCAAGCACACGCTCCCTACGACTGCAAGATAACAAGTTAAGAAAGCAAGGCAAGGATGAAGGAAAGAATGAAATCTGCTCTAAAGCATCTATTATCTCTTGACTGTAACTCTTTGGGCATAACCCATTATTTTGTTCCACATTTGTACAGCAAACGAAACATCATAACGGAACAGACCTATGAATCCATTTCTCCCAGCACCTTGACACTGACAGAAGCCAGTAGGGGATAGTCAATGGAAAAGCATAGGAAATAAGTGAAATATAGTAGGTTTTCCCCAGACACATACTCAAATTTGAGGCAATCCATACCTTAGATGTCATGCAGCAGACTTTGCAAACAGACTACAGCCTTTAATTGTCACACACTTTTCCTTAGTTTGTCTAGTCACTTCCTGAAATCATTGACACAAATATCTCTGTGTAGGTCAAAAGTACACAGACGTTTCATTATTTAACTTCACATTGTGGAACAAATACTTTGACTTGGAGGGGTCTCTGTGGCTGGGGAGAAATGATGGCTAATCACTTCCTTTCCACATTCTCCACAGCCAACATCTATATGCTGTACAGTGTTATCCATCAACACCCTTTCAAGGCTGAAAAATTCTTTTAATAAAATGGAAGCAGCCCCGCTTCTCTGATCACCTTTGTTGTTCCCATTCTATCTCTACATTGCCAAAGATGTTAGCCTTGGGTTGTAACTAATTACAACATTGGTGTTAAATGCACAACACTACAATGCCATCATTGGTAAGGCCAATGTAAATGCAGCATGTTAACTCTCCTTTAGGTTGCCTTAGCACCACTGCACGACTTCCATGTCCAGGTCCAAAACACACATGCCCAGCCTGACGCTGAAGGGTTTACAATTTATCAGAGCTCACGTGTCCTAGATTGAGCCTCCCACAACATCAGAAGCTTTACATCCGCACACAACCAGCGGTGTCTCAGCCTTGCCAGCACTGAGCATGGATCCCAGTGCAACATGATTTTGTCATAACGACCAAACCCGCGGAGGGATGAAATCGTCACCATTTCCCTCACCCTGCTGCGTTTTTCTGTTGGGTGTGTAAGGAGGACACTTCCTGGTCTATGTTATCAGAGGAATATAAGTAATCAGGCAGAGCATATAAGAGCTGAACAGCCCCTGAGGATCCGCATTCTTTTCTCCCACTGCCGAGACTGTGCCCTTCTGCCCAGTTGCTCCAGGTATTACTTACCATCAGACCAGAAGGGCTCATGGTGGATAGACCTGTCTGAATCCTACTTCCATTAATACAAAAAAACAACCCCAAAACCCAAAAACACCCACAACGCAATTCTGATCTACTGGATCAGACTCACTGTTAATCAGGAGATTTTTTTCCCCCTACTGAATACAGGTGAAAACGCCCACGCCATTTTAACAGTGTGATTGTTCTTAGGTTTCTTCTACCCATTAAAGCATAAAAAGCACTAGTTTCACAGTTAGCACAGTTTATCACAAGATGAAGCTGTGATAAACTGTGATGCATCGATGGACTGCTGCCTACAGATACATGAATGAGTAGTTACTCAGGCAGGTAAGTTCTCATCCATAAAAGCAAGACTGTCAGTAGATACATACCCAAAAAGACAGACTTTCCTTTTTTATTCACCCTTAAGCTTTTCTTTTTCTCCTACCCCACAAACCCTTGTGAGCCAGAGCAGCACACTCTCAAAGAGGGTCAGAAATTACATGAGTGGTTCTGGCTGGCTGGTACCCTTAGATCCCAGTACGGGGTGCTAACTGAAGTTCTGAGAGGAGAATACAGGCTTTCTCTTTGTCCTTCATGCAAGACAGAATTCAGACTGCTATTTAGGTTGGCAAAAAAACCCAAAGTCTTCTGCCAAACTGGCCAACAAAGCTGTTCTGCAACAGGCCCAAGCTCATTCACACTCCTCGTGGCATAATCTGTAAAGGAGTTGAAGGAACTTTTGTTAGAGCCCAGAAGAGTAGTGGCCTATTTAAGGAAAATATACATTTAGAAGTGGAAGAGAGATCTGCATTTGGATTTCTTACAAAGCAGGTCTAGACTGAAAGCTCGCCTCTCAGGGAAGTTTGAGTAAATCAGCTGCATTTTTTAGTTATTCTTAAATCAAAGAAAAAAGCAGCTGTTATTTTGAGTGCTCTGTCTTTGAAAATAGAAACACCCTGAGTTGTCACCACACAACTTCGCTTTTCTGTAAACAACTTCAGCAAACAGGCTGCCAGAGAGGAGGAGCCCGCCAGTTCTGTGCAGAAGTGCTCTGGAGAATCCACTTGGTAGGATACCAATGTATTTCACAAAACTTAAACACAGCAGAGACACGCAGATGGAGTTTTCTCATATGCTGAAAAATTCCAAGCGGGGATTAACTCCAAAAGAAAATGCATCATCGCTCACCCTGCTCCCAGCTCAGCTGTTGCCAACTCTAAAAGCTGGGTGATGGTTGTCCCAAATGCCACAGAACTGCTCATCTTGCCCACCAAAAGCTGTGCTCTGAGCTGCAAGCTACTGCAAGAACTAAAAATCAACATAATTTAAATTGCCTTTTTTTTTTTTAGAACATTTAGTCTCAAATGTCATTTGCTTTGGAGATTTAGACGTTATCTGAGAAACTATGCAATATCACAGAAAATGAAGGGTTTTTTCCTTGTACAGTCATCTTGGAAGAACAACTTAGGCTTATAATTATTTATGCAAGTTATGACAGTGAGGAAAGGCAAGCAAGCAGATCCAGCAAAAGTAAACGAAGAGCATCTATCTGTTAGGTGCCGTTCGTGTGGGTCAACAAGAAGAGGGTTGAAGTGATCTCTTCCAGACTCCACTATGAATGTGCCATCTGCTAAGACAGATTTTATACCCAGTTCAATAAAGAAAGTATGCCTCCTTTGCTGCACAAGCATAGCTTCCTCAGACATCAGGCTTGAAATCGTAGGGAAAAAGGACTTTCCTTAGGGAAAAGCATCTCGGCAAGCAGAGGGTTGTGCCTGCAGTCCTTTCTGCTCCAAGCTTCGTGTAGAGCTTTCGATCATTTTACATCCAGATTAAAGCCAATGCAAACTTTTGTGGCATGTGTTTGTTGAAGGGTGAGAGATGACAAATAAAAGCATCAGACTTCACTGGGGATATATAAGAGCCTGTACATCCCCCTATGCCCCTCTTCTCGCCTTCCTTCCCCAATGCTAAGACATGCCAATGTCAAACAGAAGAATATTTTAATTGGTCTTCATTTAAAAGGACTGTTATTTTAAGACCTACTTTTAAGAAAATATATAGTGCAATTTGCACCATCTCCATTTCGTACAGTTTTCAATAATTCTACCATAAACATCTCTGCTTTCAGATTCAAAGGGGAATATGTACGTAACTTGGCTTGAGCAAGAGGAAGGTTCATAGAGCACATAGTGCAAGATCACAGCAAGCTTCTGGAATGAGGCTTTGTTACTTAATTAATTAGTGGCTCAGCTTTTCAAATAAGAAACAGAGGCCTCAAAAGCCTCAAAGCAGCTGCAGCACCTCACCAAAACAAAACATGTACTGATGCCCATTGTTAGATCTCAGGAGGAAAAAGTGTCCTAAACAAAAGGTGTGGGCAAAACTCTGCTGTGTGTTTATTTCTCATAGACTTCAAGCGATGTGTGTGTTTGAAAATAGTTTTCAGAAGCTGTTGCCAAGACTCATGTTTCAGCCCAATTTCAAGTACAGTAAACTTCAAGAACCACAGCATACACAAAAGACAGTGTGTTGATCAATAAAGCTTTTCTTTCCCCAGCCCCTGATATGCAACCTGAAAACTGTTTATCAACACTTGAACAGGAATCCCAACAGAAAACCTGTGGCATTTCTCCAGTTGGTGGCTTAAAAGACTGTGACAATTTTTAAGTCAAGCAATGCTTCCAAAGGCAATTAGAAGTAGAAACAGGGTATTAAGACCTGAAAAACCAAGTCTGTATGTAAAATACATTTGTCTATTTTACTCTACGGGCAGGGGAACTTTTCTCTTACTAAAAGATCTGTTTGGCTCGTGGGCACAGTTGGTAGACCACATATTCAACACATAAGTTTCTTTGGGGTTTTTTTTTGGTGTAATTTTTAAGAAAACAAGAAACCAGCACAGCCAGAGAAGCAGAGTTGTATAAGGCTGAATCATAGGTGAGTCTGGCCTGCCAAGGCATAGCTCCCTGCCCTTCCTGATCTAAATATTGTTCAGTCTCTGCTTCTCCTGAAGAGGGCTTAGATCCACAAGTCCAAGTGGCCTTTCAAAAAGGTCCTTATCATGGTGGTGTGTTCAACTGCCTCTTTGCCATGTTGGGTTGGGAAGAACTGAGGACTGCAGTAAGCCATCTACAAAAGTAGAAGTGAAGAGCATCCATTTTTCAATCAGGCACTTCGCTAAGATGGCTAGATGTAACCCCTGAACAGTAGGGGTTTAAACAGGTTTAAAAGTTTTGATTTGTTGCAGACAAGACTTTCAGTATGGACTGACAGTCTCATAAACAGGAACAACAGTACTACCTCAAAAATCTATGGTGGTGTGTCTGAAGTGAGGAAGAAGTCCCAGTGCAGCATCCACAAAAGTGAGAATTTGCTTTTAATAACATTAGTAATCCACTACAAAAATTGATTTACAAATTTAAATTATAAAACAATTCAACAAATCACAGGCACTATGAAAATATTCAGCTCTTTTAAAAGTGCATCTGTAACCAGGATTCCCTGGAGCACACAGACCTTATATCAATAATTGTAATCACAGTGCAAACATGAAGGTGCTAATTCTTTGGGAAAGCTTAATTTTTAACAAATTGTGGCCCAGTAATAGTGATTGTCCTTCAATTTCAACTATATATTTTTTTCATTGTACCTAGAAGCTGCTGTTTTCAGCTTCATTTCACCACCTTTAAGATTATTGTTCATGTTTTATAGATGTGCATACATTGCTTGGAGCTAGACTTGAACGCTGATTGTGAAGAGCTAAGTTAAAGCCTACTAAGAGTTCATGTGGCCAGCCATGGCTCTGCTAACACCCACACCAAGAACTATGGGTCATAGAAATAACTTCTGTGCCCTCCCCTCTCCCTTCACGAAGACTGGTCCCACAGTCAGAGATCAGGCACAGTAGCCAGGGTTGCTGCGAGGAAGCCTGTGGCTGCTATCTATCCTGCACCTGCTCTGCAATGGAAAGAGGACTGTGATGTTGAATGTTACTAAGAGATATACTTCAGAGTCTTTAATTTATTTCAAATGTTTAGCTCCAGCTTTTTTCATTTGAAGCTGTACTTACTTCCAGAGGACCTCCAGCTGTAGCTTGATGGTGCCCAGTTCAGTTATATCCACAATGATTGCCTGAGGCTTGGTTGTAAAGAAGTTTATGCTGTCGCATGTCACGACACCAACTAGAATAGTGGCCAGTCCTCGCAGCTCTGTCACCTGCAGGGACAGACAAACATACCCATTTTCATCTTACCAGATGAGCCTAAGTTGTGTGCATGCAAAGGATAACACACAAGGCTCACATCTGCTCTGAGGCCCACAACACACTTTAAACCTTGATACTCAGTTCTGGGCTCCTAAAGTGTTGTAAGCCAATGTGCCACAAGGAATATGGCACAGATGGCAAAGAGGAAAAGAGTTCTACGATTTGGGGAAAGACAGAGATGTACAGCACTTCTGACAGCAGGACTTGGTAGACTATGATTTTAAGAAAAATTCTAGCTCTGGTATACATACAAGTAGTTGTCATTTACAGTAGAGGGTTTAGCTCTCTCTATGTATTAGAGCAACACTGTTATAAAAAATACATAGTACAGAGAAGTATATAAGCCTACCTAGACTGTATCAGCTCACGATTGCCTAAAGATCTAGAAGCACAACTGTCTGCACCCACTGTGACCTTTTTAACTGTCCTGAGCTCAGCTTGTGGACCAAAATCAGAAATTGTAAGTGTCAGTTCTTTCCTCTAGCTCTGCATGTGGCTCCGAGTTTGTTATCAATGCCACTACAGACTTGAGTTTCTCCCAGGCTGGCACTTCACTTCTTCAGCTACTTAAAAAAATAATCTAATCAAACACTTGCTATAAAAACATACTTCCAATTGAAGATCAAATTGTTCTGGAAGTGCACAAAGCATCAGACAGCACAGAATTTTAGTACTACTGCTTAAAGTCCACTTCAGGAATTAGTCACATGCCTAGATCTCCTTTAAGAGCTAGCAGAAGTTGTGTTACCAGGCTTCTCTTGGAACACTCTTTGGCACTTTGCATATCTTTTTTTTTTGCTTTTAAACCTGCTATGTATTTGTACTGGACAAAGATTATTAACTGCAAAGTGGAAAGAGCAGGAGAGCGTGGAGAATATTAGTCAGTAGACTTTCATAACTTGACAAAAAGAGTAAAACTACCACTGTCATATAAAGCGATACAAGTTTTTACAACTATTATGGGAAAACAGGGATCTGAATTAGCCTCTCACCTGATCTTCATTGTGCAGTGGCCCAAGAAAATGTGTTATAAGCACATTTCCAAAGGCTGTGCTGACAAGATGCCAAAGAGTCTCTCCTACGTAACCCAATTCTTGCTGCCAGATAGCAGAGGAACATTGCAATGGCTGCTTTAACACAGCTGTCAAAACTTGAAACCCTGCACTGGCACAGTTTCCTAGTAGAACAGGATCCAGCTCAGCCCTCAGTCTCAGCTCCTTTTAGGTTGACAGGCGTCACGCTGCAGAGTCAAGCCCACAAAAGATGCCAGACTACAGTGGAAGTGCTGTTTAAGGATTAGCTCCACCTGCCAGGTAAGTGCCAGAACCAGTGCCAGCTTCAGCCTCACAGGGGTCTATGGAAACTACAACTTCCCCCGAGGGGTACCAACAACGTGTCATCTATGTATCACAGGCCACTAACACAGGTCCCTTACTGTTAAAGATGTGACCTCTTCTGAGGCACTTTAAAAAACTGTCAGAACTCTAAATACAGATATAAAGTTCTGACAGGTTTTACCAGTATATAAATGCTATTGGTTCTTGGCAGATACAAAATCACAGGATTTCTTAGGTTGGAAAAGACCTTTAAGATCATCAAGTCTAACTGTTAACCTGACACTGCCAAGTCCACACTAAACTACGTCCCTCAGCACCACATCTACCCATCTTTTAAATAACCTCCAGTGATGGTGACTTAACCACTTCCTTGGGCATCCTCTTCCAATACTTGACAACCCTTTCAGTGAAGAAATATTTCCTAATATCCAGTCTAAACCTCCCCTGGTGCAACCTGAGGCCATTTCATCTCATCCTATCACTTGTTAGTTGGGAGAAGTGACCAATTCCCCCCTTGCTATGATCTCCTTCCAGATAGTTGTAGAGAGTGGTAAGGTCTCCCCTTTTTTTTCTTTTGTCCAGGCTGAACAACCCCAGTTCCCTCAGCTGCTCCTCATGCAGCTCCAGACTTGTGCTCCAGACCCTGCACCAGTTTCATGGCTCCTGTCTGGACTCACTCCAGCACCTCGATGTCCCTCCTGTAGTGATGGGCTGAAAACCAAACACAGTACTCGAGGTGCATCCTCACCAGTGGCATGTGCAGGTGGACAATCACTTTCCCAGTTCCTGCTGGCCACACTATTTCTGATACAAGCCAGGATGCTATTGGACTTCTTGGCCACCTAGGCACACTGCCAGCCCATATTCAACTTGCTGTTGAGCAACAATCTCTGGAGTAAAACATGACCAAAAAAACCCACAATACATCCAGAGTAAAGGGACATGTGAACTACACGTTCAGAATATACATGTGTGCAATGAACACTTTCCATACACATATTTATCTTTTTCAGTGGAGAACAGAACTCCACATACTTAATATTCCACATGGGTGATGTACTCATACACATCTTTTTGTCTCCACATCTAAACTTCACCAGCAGATGCACTAATATAGTTACAAGAGCAAGGAGTGAAGGAGAAACAGGAGTAGATGTCTGTTCAGTAGGTGGAACGCTGGTTAACTGCCATTTTTGCAAAAAAACTCCTTAAAAATGTTGACAAATGCTTGGCAGCCTCACAGGTAAGTAGTATGGCAGAAGACCTGTTAACCCACTGATTCCAATCCAACCATTATACACCACACCTTGATTTCAAACTTCTCATGGAGATTGGGTATAAAAATCTTTTCTTCCTCATCCCATGTTTGGCTGTCATCCGTCTCAATTTTGCCTTTCAACCTCCATTTTTGGCGTCCCAGTCGCACAAACACCTAGAAACCACAAAGGAAAAAGAATGTTGGGTCAACATATCCCAGAATGTTGCCTTCAGTCCATAGGCCTCATGCTGTTCCAGTACTGCAGGGGCAAAGCCACTCCTTTGGTCACTATACATTTAGGAACTTGGATAAAGCTAAAAGATTGGAGGCAGAAATTCAGGCTGCAGGTTTTAACACCTTACCTCAGTGCCAAATGACACATCCCACCCATTCTAGAAGAACTGCAAATCTAAGTTGTGTAGCAAGTGTTGCAGCACTGAAACACAAGGCACACTGGAAGACTTTTGCCACTGTTACAAGTAGGAGAGCAACGCAGTAAGATATTAAGATGCGTTCAAATCACACTAAGGGCAATCTTCCAAGAAATAGGCAGCAACTGTTACTTGATTCTAGGGCAACTTTGAAGACAAAGGTCTGACAGGTTGGTTTGGATAGACAACCACTGCCATCTTTTAAACCCTCTCATAACACTGGTATCCCATCTTTTCAGTCTCAGAGGGCAGAGTAACTAGCAAAGGTGCCAAAGCACTGCTCTCATCAGAACAGCACATGTTTTTATCATAGTCTGTTTCCTGCTTGCCTTTACACGTTGCACCCTTGCTCTCCTGTTCCTCTACTGCAAGCTCACAGCATTAAAATAAAGGACAAAATGAATTGTGGTATACTGCACCTCATACTGGTCCCCTGGGCAGAGACGCGCAAAGCCCACCAACCCTGAAAAAAGAAAGAAAAATCCTAATACTTGTAGAGATTAAAATGCCCCCCCCAAAGCCTGCGGAAAGACAGATTGTCAGCTTTTGTACTCAAATATCAAATACCATTGCAGATCTGTTTTACAGCACTGAAGCAAACAGAAGCCTGCTAAAATTCTGTTCAGGATCAGATCCAGAAAGCCAGTGGAAGGAACTGACATTGAACAATGGATCAGATTGCTACATAGGAAACCCAAAAGTAATAGGTGAGTCTTGAAGGAAACAAGAAAGGAACGTACCTTTCATCTTCAAGTGAAACTCTCCCAAATGGACCTCCAACGCCCCTTCTATAAAGCACATGTCCTAGAAGAAAGACTGAACAGTCACTGTGACTGAAGAGTAGTGCAGAGCAGCTACCTTCCCATACATGCTGTTTTCTTATCTCATCTTTAAAGGACTTAGGCTTTTTTTGCCACTCCACAGAAGAGTGGACCATAGCATAGCTTATTCATTATTCAGTTCTCATCTCGTTACTTCCAGTGGAAGTAACAATGGACCCCAGTATTAAAGCAGAAATTCAAAGTATTTTTGACTTGTCTTCATGAATGTGTGAAGCCAAGTTGAGTAGGGGCAAAAGAAGAACACAGGAATACAAAGCTTTCCCTATAAGGTATTTATCTCCCAAGCTTCAGTTCACATTATATACCTGTATTGCATTCACACGTTAAGTTTTTAACCCACACCATTAAAAAAGCAGCCAGCAGCAAGTGCTAGTACATTTTTTGCTGAGGCACAGTCACGTCTTTGTTACATGGGTGTAGTATTTCCTACCTCTGTGCACTCTTGGAAGTTCTTGTAAAGCTCCACTAGGCTCTCTCTGGAGGCTTTGGTGGAAGGAGACAAGGAAAAGGCATGTTTCATATTAGTGGCCCCATCTCGTAGCCTGCACTGGATACAGTAAGCTTCATAGAGTTCTTCTACCTTGAAGATTTGGGAAGTTGGGGAAAAAATGAACAAGAATTACCACGGCATAATTTTAAATAAGTTTTGGAAAAGAACATCAGCAGTCTTTCCTGGCAAAACCCCAAACAAATCCCGTTGTCATAGTATTGCAGAATACTGTAACTCCTGCATTTTACAGACTGATTAGAGTACAACAGTTTGTAGATATTCCTACAAAAAAGCATGGGATATTAAGGAACAATGTGATTCTGCTATTATCAGACTAGAAGACAAGGAGTAGAGCAACACTGTGTTCATGGAAATATTACCTGGGGAGCAGGAAATTGATTCCCTCAAAACAGATTAACACACCTACACCTCTAGCTATGTCAGAGGAGAGACATGATTCCTTGGCAAGTAGATGGCAAACAACTCTACAGAACTGCCCATTTGGCCCCTCGTGGGAAGCAGGGGAGAACATGCAAGTCTTCCCACAGCAGCATTTTCTGAATAAACTGGCAGAGTATGCAAACTGGTTTCACAGGCAAACTCAGGTTGGGCTGCACCCAATTTTCAGCCTGAATAGAGCCATTCAAGAAACTAACTAAATAAAAATCCCCTCCTTCCATAAAAAGAGTGGTTACAGCTTGCAGAAAATACCCAGCATTATTCCCCTTCACATGAATTATAATCCAAGTATTTTCTGTTTAGATAGTTTACTTATATAGCAGAGTAAGCCTTACCAGATATAAACTCCCTTACCTTGCTAATGTGAAACTCCAGTTTTCTGATGTATCTCTCCACAGAGCGGATTTGCTTTGGAAGAGGGGGGAGAGAGAGACAAAGGGGGACTTGAGAAATTATTTCCTAAACATGCCTTTAAGTAACACAGTAGACATCATCCATTTATCTCTATTTGCAACATTTCATCTCACCCTCAATAGTCTTACCTTATCCAGGTCATAGTAGAAAGCCTGAAAGAGAAATAGCAGAGGCTGAGTAGAAGAGCACATATATTTGTACATATTAATGATACTTTCATATTTACCACAAGACTCACTAGGCATATCTTAAGTGACACTAAATTAAGACGCATTGTTTACTACAAGACAGTCCAGCATTTTTAGAAGTAGTTTCATTTTCCGTGCACGGTTGATTGGTTTGTTTTCACAGATGCTTGAAATGACACAGTAAGAGTCTCACCACCAGCTGTAACAAGGACTTGGACAGTGGTTACAGTACACTGGAGTTTCCAATATTTATTTTTTTAAAAAAAATCTAGCTATGATTTCCCAAATGAAAGGCAAAGTTCAATCTGCGAGTTTTTTAGCACTGCTGTTAAAGGTACTTCTAGGGAGCTGTGAACACGAATCTAGATTACAAGGACAAGTTCACAAGCTATACAAAACAAAGCCCAATCTTTATAACCATTTTTGTCCATACAGAGTCAGGTACAAACACTGATCACTAAAGAGACATGAGGAGATACCATCCCAGTAAAGGAACACTATCTGAAGAACACTACTGGATACTGAACATAAGAAATGCCAAGTTTAATTCTCACATCAAGAGCTAACTTGTTTGATAAATTTCTGATTGTGATGCCTTGCTGGATCTCACCTCAGTGCTTTAACTGGAAAACTCCTGGGAGTGCCAGATGTGAGAAAGCATCTACTTCTGTGACCTTAAAGTCATTTAAGTATTTAAGATTAAAACCATCTTACCAGTCTGGAGTTCCTTTTGGTATCTTTGTGTCGACCAGAGAGATAATCCAATTCAGCCTGATGTGCTTCCAAATATTCACTAGAGAGGAAGAAAACCCAGACTTACATTCTTCTGGTGCATTAATTATAACACTTCCCCAAAGAATTTTTCAGCAGAATGTTACAAAACAACTTCCTACTATAGAAGATTCCTCTTTTTTTGTTGTTGTTTTACTCTCCAGAGATGTGAATGGCTATAGAGAGGGACATGTGCCAACAGATGAGAAAGGGTGGTTTCCTTAGATAAGTATTTGTCCTAAATGCAAAGTCACTCCGAGAGGAGCATCTGTATGCAATGAGCGCCAGCAGATGCTGGTTACTGTTACCCAACAGTAAAAGATGCTGTACATTAGGAATCCTCCCAAATCCTTTTTACACCTCCCAGATGGGGAATGCTACAGTGCAATTCAAGAAGGCCACCACTGGTGCATAAGGCATATAAACATACACACGCTGCACTCACACGTTCACTATTTCTTGTTTCCCTTCATCTAAAATAGATCATTCAAGCGAAAGATAGGCTTTATTCTGTGAACACAAGGCAAAACAAAACAAGACAGTGGAGCCATAAGGACTACTAAAAGCAAGAGGGAAGGAGTGATGGAGGAGGAGAATAGCAAGTTCTAACACACACATATAACTCAGCTCACAGATTTCCTTTTCAGCTTTCTCTACCTATTCCTGTTTGGCCTGCTGGAACCTTTTCTGTAAGGTAGAAAAATCAGTTCATTTGTTGCGTAAGTCTCTTCTTACTGAGACTAAGTTACCAAGGACTCAGAATTCATCAACCAACTCCATCTTACACAGTCAAAGAACTGCAACATGAAACACTTCGACTACAAAACCAAGCTCGTGGAAGTACTCCACATGTAAGGTAGGGTGCATAACATTCAGTGTTTTAGCAAACAGAGCTGAATACCATCTTTTAGCATGCTAGGCAATTTCTTAATGTAACCATTACTTTTTCCAGAATGGGAACTATTTTGCAAGGTGTGAAGCACTTGGTGCCAATTGGCTTCTATAGAGTCGCTTGCATGCAAGGATTGTCCCTTAGGAGGTCCCTGCAGAGCCTTAAACTATTTCTGCTGAGACCATCTTCTTCCAACTTTGCTTTTAATACAGAGCAGGCTTTGGTAACTTTTTCCTCTTATGCTTGAAAGGGAACAAGAGTCACCTGGTAAATCCTACATTATAAGACACAGTCTCTGAGCAATCAAAATAGCTCCATTTTAGACAGCTGCACTTCTTCACATTTGCTTTGATGCATTTCATTTTCTTACTGTTACAAAACCAGTTCCCCCAAGACACCCAGTGGCTCCAGCATTGTCTGCTCTTTACACTTGCCTATTAACAGCTCAGTGCAGAAGACACCAAGGCTGGTGGCAGAAAAAGGTCCACTTTCCTTTTAGAAGAGCCTCATCACTTTTAGATTTAAGTATGTTAGAATTGCCAGCTTGATGGAATGGTACCCAGATGGTTAACAGAATAAGGAGTTATTGGAATGGTACCCAGATGGTTTACAGAATAAAGTTATTTGCTATAGCTATAAAGAAAGAAACAGGCACGTAAAACATGTTCTGTACTAAAAATTCAAGTCACTCCAGCACCAAGTGGACTTAGTCTGCATCTACTTAAAATTTGGACTTTGCATTGCTATTTGATACAGTTGTTTTCTGTAGGTTACTTCAGTCAATTAGTGAGCTCCTCGGTTTTGGCAGGAGTCTGGTCATGTGGCATTCCCTGCAGAACTGGGAACAAATTCTGATCCCCTTTACGGTTTTCTCCTCCCTACGCTCTGATAAATTCTAAACTCTGCAAAAACATTTGGGTTTGTTATTTGTTTTAAATCCGAATCCACTAATACAACATTGACTGATATTTTTCAGGCTAAGACTTTACAGTCTTTTATTGGAATAAAAAAAATGTGACACGTCTGAGTTTACAATGTATTATTACAGTGTATTTTATGTTCTTTGCTTAAGAAAACAAACTATGATTAGAATTAATACAGTAGCACAATTCTGAGAACAGCTGTAACATACATGAAGGAACTGTGAGTAGATGCCAGCAGAAAGAGCAACAGGGTTTACAAATCCAAGGAAAGGTATGTTATCTGCTCATCGTAGTTTCAGGGTGTAAATTAAGTTCCTATGATATTAGGCTAGACCCATCAGCATGAACTGTCATGATTTAAATGTGCATTTCTATAGAATAACATTTGAGGACTCAGTTAAAGGTTGATCATTTTCAATCACTGATGGAGGCAAAAGTGCTTACCACCACTTCCTTTCTGGTCTATAATACCAAGGGAGCGAGGTCATCCACGTTTTATTTGCCATTTCAGCACTGAATAATATCAGTGTTTCTATGAGGTAACTGACAGCTTCCTCAAAGCCAGAATACCCTAAATTCAGATTGCCGGCCCATCCTTTGATCTCCATTATGTCTGCTGTGTGCACCCCACATCTGCCAGACAGAGGCAGTGGACAAAATTGGTCTTTAACCTTTTCACTCAAGCCTGTACTCATCCTCCATTGACTGTGCTGTCAACCATAATAAAGACTCTGAAATTGTGCTACAGTTAAAGCAAGATAATGCTATTCACATCAAGATGGAATAAAAAGGTGGAGTTACACTACAGCTCTGTTTCATCACCTCAAGTCAGCTGAAGTTTTCAGGTGGATCTCCTTAGATTTTCCCTTCAACAAGCCACCCAGAGATGAAACAGGACTTTTGAACTCCAGAGTTTAATCATATTAAAAAAAAAAAACAACACACAAACACCAAAACCCAAGCCCACTAGAATATCTAACTCTTTACTTTAAGTGTTCTCTAATTAGCATAGAGACAATAGAAATCATTTATGAACCAGCCTCCCCACTGTGTCCTTGCAGGGCACACCCTTGCTTTTAGACTTGGGTTTAAGTCAACCTTTTGAGTCAAAACACACCACACACAGCTCCCTCTCCAGAAGCTTTCTGCCAATCACCCCCCAGGTCTGGCTTCCCATCCCTATCCCAGTCTCTCCTTGATCTGCAGGCTTCCTGCCTGCCACCCTGCATGCTCTGAAAGCCTCCCTCCCTTGGGAGCTTAGTTGCTCCCCAAGAGATGGAGAATCTCCCCACAGAGTTCTACGTGTCCCTGACTTTTTAGAGAAGTGTAACAAACCAGGAACAAATAAAAACAGCAGAGCACTTTGTTTGCAAGCAGATTGTCTGACAGCGAGTGAAACTCGTTTCACAAGGTCCCAAGCCAGCATCTGAAAAAGTCACTACATACTTTTAGAGATGCCAGATGGAGACAGAGCACAGTGATACACAGACTTAAGCAGCATGACTAGGTAAGACAAATTACAATATTTAAAAAGTCCTTACTTAAGTCCTTTCTTCAAAGCTTCAAAAATTTTCTTCACCTGCAGTGGCTTTGGATCCCAGATGACTGCCCCCTTCTGCAGGGAATTATAAGCCTTGGGGGACTTCAGTGACATTCTTGATCTCACTGAACTTCTGCCAAGAGACTTTCTGTAGAAATAGAAAAAAAAAAATGGGAAAGGTGCAAGACTCATCACCAGGGAGAAGAGAAATACCCAACCCACAAAGCTTCCAAGCCACAAGTTATATATCCAATCCCATATAGCTTTAGTCAAAAGCACAAAGCTCTTGGGGACATTGAAAATACTTTCACAGATAACATTCAAAAGTTAAGGCATAGCCCTAAATACCTAGTGCAGAAGAGCTGCAAGTTTTTTGTGACTTCAACAATAACAATTCCAACAAGAAACATCTCCTTTTCCAAGCTTGACACAGACTCAGAGAATCCTAGTGGTTCTCTTTTATTCCTTTTAAATAAATAAAAACCATGCGGTCCCCATTTCTTTGGGAAGATAGAGGGAATACAGAGGAAGAAAGAGAAAATTTCATCTTTATACCAGATTAATAACAACTTAATGTTCATGCTATTAGCAATTGTCTTAACAGCCATGCATGGCAGGCAGCTAAAGTCCTGCTTCTGTGTGCACATTCACACCAGTTGTTGGGTCAACTACAGAACTAACCAAGCCACACTGCAGGGCAAGGACATTCCCATTCCGACTCTCACCTGCAATTCAGGAAAACAAGGCAAGGCAACAAACTTTTGATCTGCTCAAAGTCTAACTGATAAAGCTAACATTAAAAACCTTTAAAAATAGCTGTTTCTTTGCCTGCATTCACCATCCATTTAAATGATGGCTTCAAGCCCTACCACATTTCAGAAAAGCAAGCTACCAAGCCCAGATTGCACACAAGATATAATTATCAAGGTGTTTTTTCAGTGTCTAACACATCACTTACTTTTAAAAGCAAGTACAAAACCAAAATTAAATAATGTTTCTAACAGAAGTCCCCCACACAGGGTTTTTTGTGCTAACTTAAAGAGTTAGCACACCCCAAGCCATTAGTTACGTATACATCTACTACACTTAAACTAGAAAATAATTCAAATGTTTCTCTCCCATTGGCAGATCACTGCCTGGCTTACCTCTATCTATATACTCCTCCAAGTCTTAGGTATTTTTATGCAGTTTTATTAATACTCCCTGTAAGACAAAACCCTAAAATAACTATCTAAAGAACTTTCTCATTCCACCAAGCCGACAGGATGCTCTCAGAGAAGCTTTCCACGTTCTCTACAATCTCTATCCTTAATTCACCTCACCTGGAGAAACAATGGCCTAATACTTAGCCAATGGCTGGTTTAAGTTCCATGCACGTGACTGAATGCTTAAGGAGATTATCGACCCTGGTGATTAAAACCCAGCACACCTGAGAGCTGTCCCCAGTCCTATTATAGAAACCTTTGAGTAACTACTTTAATTATCCTGGTGCTAATTTTCCACTTAACTCCATGTTTTAACGTATAATCTGCAAAAAATCTGTTGAAATTAGGTGCTGCGAAACATTACTGGATATTAAACTTCTTCACCCCAATCATTACCTTATTTTTTTATGATGGCTTAATGTTAACTATTAATTAACCAAACCATTTGGAGCTTGGGTTATCTTTAACAAGAAACATAACTGTTAAATTAGAAACTTCCATTCATATTGTTTTCTTTTTAAGGTAATGGATCTTTGAGTGTTCCATGCAAAGGGAGAGGGTTTTGACAGCAGTAACACTGGAAGGGACAGTCCAGCCAATAACAGCACTTGAAAGAGTCTCCTAGAAGGATCATCACTTAAAATTCTTTCACGCAAAGAAGGAAACAGCATTCAGCTCCAGGCTTTAGATGAGTACTCTAATTAGCAAGATACCATATGGAAAATATAAGATAATTCTATCTTTTGAAATTAGAAAGCTCATATTACTCCTGGCTTTTGTTTATTTTTGGAAAGGAAAGGACTTTGATATTTACCTTCACATTTTTGGACTGCAAATCCTAAATTCAGGAAAACATTTCCCTTCAGTTACAGCATAGCATTTAAGCACTGCATACAGATAGGCTGGGATTTAAATCTCACCATCTTCCTCAGTATCTCCAACCGACTGATGTAGCCTGTACATACTCAGTGCGCTGATGTTAACAATCCCATTACCATACATTCCATAGAAAAGTTAAGTGGCTGACAGGGGCCTTTAGGGACAGTAGCTAAAAGCTGGATGCTTTGTTGCTGCTTTCCCTTGTGAACTTAATCATTTAGGTATCAGATTTCCCGCTTTATAGATAACAGCAATAACATTTACTTCCTGTGGAGACCATTGTGAGGAAAAATGAAATAGTGTGTATTGCTGAGGGCCTCAAAAGGAAGTTGCTGAAGAAATGCGAAAGTATATTTAGCATCTGCTTAAGAATCTCCATGTGGACCTGATTTGTGTGTCATCCTTTGGACAGACCTTGCACAGGGCCCCTGCAATCTCCTGCTGTGTTTTGCAACAGCGCCTGAGGGAGAGATAAGTTAGGAAAGGGCGATTAAAAAATTTCTTCACTATGCTGGAGAAGGCTCTCGGGTGCTCACTAGGCTGTGACTGAGTACCCAGTACACAAATTTCCTTATTGCGCTTATTCCTGAATGAAACTGTCTGTCTACACAATTGAATAATGAAAAGCAGTATTATAAAAAAAGCATAAAGAGAGGCATTGGTTAGAAAACCTTTGCAGCTAAAAGCAACAGAATAATCTTAAGGGATACATGAACTCTTCTGTTTGGAGCGTTCCTACCCTGCTGGACTGTGCCTTTCTCGAAGAAACAGCTGTTCAACACTTTTCCTGGTAGATCCTTTCCCTACTAGAACTCCCATTATGTACTTGAGCTCAAGTCTGTTTATATCATTTATTGACAGTATTTTTCTCAAGATCTTAGCAAATGGTGTGATTTCAGATGTCTGATCTTTGCTAGGTGTAATATTATTTTTCACCTTCCACAACAAATTAACTTAATCAAATGTGAAGACTTCTTGATAACATCACAATCATGATGGAATTTCATTTTTGCTCATGCTTTACCATGCTGTGTTTAACTAAAAGTCATTTTATTCTTTCAAAATATATTTTAGGACAAGTCAGGTATTTTACTGATATACAATAGGTTTTTTTGAGTACAATACTTTTAGAGCCATACTTTCCAATACTTCTATATGATACTGCTAAATGATTCACTCCGTTATTATTCTAGCATGCACTGGCAGTCAGAGATTATATTAATTTTCCATTCAAATATCATATCTTCTAAAAGCACTTGACAGCCTATACAGGGACCTGTAAATTCAGAAAAAGAACAAGAGCACTTCTAGTGGAAAAGCTGCACAGTTGTCTATCTAGAGCACTGCTACACAATTTATGACAAGGACAAAGGGAAAAACAGTGCAGGATGGTTTAGCAATTACGGGGCCCGACTGAAGCTGCAACCTGGCTACCCTATAGACCTGTTACTGACAGCACCAATTTTGCAGTGGCTTTTTCAGCCTCTTCATATTCCTCCCTTCCTCTCATTTCTGGAGTTGCCAGAAAGCAGCCCATCCTCTCATGTAATGCTGCTCTGCTTAAATAACTCCAGGAGAACCTGAGTTAGGTTCAGTTACATATTTTGCCAGGATTCGCCATTAACATCCCCATCTTTTAAAGGTCTATGAGATTTTTAATTACCATAACTATTCAGAAGGTTTTAGTCAGAAAACACCAGTTACTGCTAGGCTGCAAGCAGGAGGGGTTGTAGCCCTTCATTTTTATAGAAGAAATGAACACTATTAAGAGTCTAATACTCAACCTCTGAAATCCAGCCATCTCTGAAGCACAGTGTGCATGGTAGTAAGGCAGCATGGTGTGGAATATAGCTATTTATCAGTGAACCATGACAACACTCAATACCTTTAAGATAAAAATTAAGGAACAACTTCTACACATAGATGCCCTAAGTTAGAAAATACATTCACAGTACCTAATGTCTGTTGCCCAATCAATCAGGTGCTTTTCTCTTTGTGTTACTTACGCTAATTTTCTGCTTTGCACAGTGCTGAATCCAGTGAAGGAGCAGCTCCTGCTGATACCACCCCCATCACTGGGAGAGACAAATGTGAGCTTGACCGACATGATGGCCAGCCAGGAAGTTTATCAGCTTCTGAAATAAACAGAAAAACAGATGAGTCAAAATGTTCTTGGCAGTTCTGCTTAGACCTGTGCTGCTGCAAGTGCTGAGCTGCATGAAAGTGGAAAGTCAGAACGACAGTAGATTAAATAGGAAAAAAAGACTTGTCTGCTATACACGTTTCCTCTGTTGCCATCCACAACACAATTAATAAGGGACTGAATAGTCTAAAATGAAATCTCTCATGCCCTCTTCAATTTCTGATTGATTTTACAAACTCACTATGTAAAAGCCAGAATAGCCTCAATTCACAGGCTCTCTGCATTTCTGATTTTTTAAAAACCCTGTAATTGTCCCACTGCTTAAGGAGTTCAGGCCAACCAGCGTATTTCCAAATCGGTATGGATGCCAGAACAATACTTAAGCTCCAGATTTAGTCAGGTCCAAAAAGCAGTTCTTTGCATCTGTGCAGAGCCACACTGCAGACAATGGTAGAATTGGCCGAGTGTGGTACTTAAGCCCAAGGCAGAAGTCTGGTTTCAACAGAAAATTTCAGGTTCATGCTCCTCCTCTGGCAGGATTTCTCTTGGATCGCTCTCTTCTGCTTTCCATCAGTCAAACTCTTTTGCTTTCTGGAGAATTGTGCTCTCTGCCATATGTCTATAGAATCCAAGTTACAATATAAGTAACAGACATATCCTTCAAAGCAGCTGTAGAAAATCACCCAGACAGTTAATATACAGAAAAATTCCCTTCCTTCCCCCCTCAAGCTAGTGTAATGTAAACACCACAACTGAGTAAAACTGAGTAAAACAAAAAGCTGGAGTATCTATTTGCAGAGAGAAGTACAAACTCCAATAAAAAGCTCTACATGGAGATGCTCCATGCAAAAGTTTGTCCTACATTACAGAATGTGCTCTGAAGAACAGCGAGCTCCCCAGCTATCAGAGTGGATACTGGAAAGAAACATCCGCACTCAACCCCTAGGCCTGACACTATCCCACCAGCATGGCTACAATTAATCAGAGTAGAAGCCCAGAAATGTCATGATAATACTCTCTTCCTGGCTCTGGCACTAACTTGGAAAGCAACCTAACTCTAGGCTCTTCCAGACTGCACATAAAGAACTGAGTTGTTATATATACCCCCCCAACAAAAGTGAGGTTTGAGAGTGTTTAGCTAATTCTGAGCTAGTCTACAAGTACAGGGAATTACTGTAAGTGACTGTGCTTTAGCTATCATGATCTACCAAAGCAGTAACAAAAGCTGTCCTGGATTTCCACAAGCAGAGATCCTGTGGTGAGACTTGACTACTTCATTAGAAGCCACTCCATCAGTTCCCAAGGCTGAGGTCTAAGGCTCCCACTTCTTTGCCCGTTCTAAAAACTGTGCTGAGCTCATGAATACAGCTGTGAAAAACAGGCAAAAGATTTTAGAAGATGATGTGAAAATGATAAATTTGAGCCAAACAGCTACCTGCTTTGCAAGTTACCTAGTCTGTCAAAAGAGGTGTTGGGCATGGCTAGCTATTTCCTATTTCAGTGCATCGAAGTCAAACAGACTCTTCAGTAGTATCAATAGAGATCTGCTACACAGAAAAATTTAGATGCATCTTAATCACCTTTCAATCAAACTGTACAGCATTTACATTCTCTTCCTTTGAAAGGATGCCTCCTTAACACCCTTAATCAGAGGTTGTACTTGCATCACATCACAGCTGAACTTTCAAAATATTTTCCATTCTTTCTTCTAGTTTTCAGATGCTTATAAGCCTGTGAACAGTCACCCCATCAAAAGGATCATTAGACTGAAAAAAACATGCAACTTACTGAAAAATGTAATTGCATAACAAGCTGCTAAAGGAAGAAATAAAAGGAATAGCCTCATGGTTATTGACCACATCCCTCATCAAGGCTAAGCCAGATTCCCAGGATCTATTCTTCAGCTCTCTAACTTGAGAAAGTTAGTTCACGAGTAAAAGGAAGGAAGAAAGTGCAGGAAAAGCTTGTCTAACTTTAATGGGACTCCTAAAGCCTGCATAGCATGAGACTGAGAGCCTTTGAAGCATATAGATAGGAAACAAACAAAACCAGGCAAACCCTGACAGGGAACAGAAAGTGGAAAATGATGAGAAGACTCTCGAAGCAAAAATCTGTGGTACTGAACTCTAGATGTGAAGAATTAAGTTGGAAACGTGCAGACCCCCAAAACTCAGTTGGTGAAAGAAGTAAATTGCTTCAATTGCCTAGACTTGATTCTATTGCCACATGTGTTTTTATAAATCCAATATAATTCCATAATTCAAGAAGATAAGCTGTTGCAAATTAGTAGAAACGAGAGATGAATTGGACCTCAGTTGCTCAGAGCCAAAAGCATTTAAAACTTCTTATGGGTTGTTTGGTTTTTTTAACTGCACAAAGCTCAGTCCTCAAGGTCACAGACCATGTCATGTTCTGCTGTAACGCACAGCTACGTTCAAAAGCAATTCACAAACACGTTTCACAGTTCCCTCTTATAAGAACTAAGATAATTTAAATAAAGTTAGGAAAGCACCATTAAAGGGGTTATCTTTCTTACCCTGAAATAATGTCAGGTAAGTCAAATACCACTCGGTAGATACCTGCATATGTATTTTTTGTGGCAACCTAGAAATCTTACAACTCATTTCATGCTTCTGGGTAGAAGACCATAAGCGGGATATCAAGACAACATTTTATTTGTAAGAAAGATTTATAAATGGAGTTGTTTAAACAGAGGGCTTTGCTAGGCAGAGTGTCTGTATAAAAGTGCTGAGCTGTGTTACAGCTGCCCCTGAGAAAAAGCATCTGGACACATCTCAAATTCAACTCTCCCTTTAGGCTACAAATAAATCAGATAAGGACCCCCGACAAAGCTGAGTTCAAATCTCTCTTCCAACCTGTAACCTCTGCTGTGTAGGCCAATGTCTCCAAATCTCATAAATACAGGAATTATACCCCGGGGAGCAGAGGAACTTCCTCCTGTTTAATCTTCCCCAAAAGCACAGAAGGTGAATACAGTAGCTAGCTGGGGGCTGGCATATGTAGAGTGCATAAATATCAGGCCAAACTGAAGGAGCCTATTGCCAGGGGCAGTAGAAACACCAAACTACTGGAAAAAACAAGGATTCTTAGAAAAGTCTTATAAAGCTTTTGAGTCTTAAACAGACCTTCAAACTGCCATGTACTAATCCACTCAAACATTTTAATAGGTGCAATTTTGTAAGATTGAGACTTCAGGTCTCAGAAATGTATTTTTAATACAAATCAAAAGAGTGTTTTGTTTTTTTTTTTCAAATTAAAGGAGTATTTTTGTTTGTCCCTTGTTTCAGTGATTTGCCATAACAGACTATTAGCATTTAACCTTCAGTATCCAGGCACGTAGGGCCAAATATTTGAGCTTCTGTGCAGCAGTGAGAACACTCAAACTGTGTGTTCTGCTTCATCTCTGTTAGTATTAGGATATTCCTCAAGCCAAATGACCTTCATCCTCTACAAACAAAAAACTGGTGTCTGTTTGTGTTTACGGCTAAACTTTTCCAGCCCTAGTCACATATTTAATTGTTTCTGGGCACAATGGTTTTAACAATTTTATGAGGAAAATATGACTCACTCACTTCTTGCAAAATATTTCTGCTTGTGTTTAAATTAGTAGCCATGTTTTTCTTTTAATATCTCCAAGAGATTGAGTTGAACTTAGTGAACTGTTGCTAGAGTGAGGTATTCATATTTCCTTAAAATTTATAACGTTCCACTTGCGAATGACCAGTTGGTTAAGGAGACACACTTGCTCCTGGTCATGTGTCTGCAAAAACTCTACAAGACTTCTCTTTCCTTCATCTAATTGTGGACACACACATGGAGTTGATAGCCCACACAACACGTGGCTACGTATCTCACCGGTATGTCAGTCCCTGCCATTCACTGGCTTCAGCGAACAGTGGCTGCCTAACAAAAGCCAGTTTGAAATCAAGTAAATTATTAGTCGCTATAGAAAATAAACACAATGACTAAATGCAAACTGTCAAATGTCAATCACTTCAATGTTTCAGGATCACGTCTGTGATTCTGGATACATTATGTGATCACGACAGTTTGTCTTACACCACCTGATCCTAACTTTCTGCTTGTTTTTAGACTATTGTTGTAAATATTACGTTAGGTTTACTTGGAAGGACAATAGAGCCATTTTATCTTCTAGTTTTGGAAACTGAACAGAGTTGATTTCACTTTATATTATCACAACATAATGCTTTTCTCAGTATCAGATGTGCTCAACATTTTATTAGAGGGACTACAGTTTTGACCCTATAATATGTGACTTATATTTGTGTCTATATGGAGAATCCTCTTAGTAACTGGGTTTCTGCAAAGCATAGTACACAGATTTTATTGTAGGGTTGCCACCTAGAATCTGTATCTTTATAGAGCATGGCTTTATAAAATTCATTTCGGCTCCATAACAGCCAAACAAAATTGCCAGAAATGTGTATTGGTTCTATACCATTTCTACTGAAATTAATTTTCACTGTGTGTAACCAAAATCAGTCCTGATTAAGTAGGTGAACATTCAGGAACTTTATAGACATTCTCTGGACTTACTTTAGAAATGGTCTGTGATTCCAACTAATCATCTGCTGGTTAAAAAAAACCTTCAGTCAAAGGTGCTAAGTTACTCATTTCATTTTCCTGAGCTTATTATAAACTCCACCACGATAACTGTTTTTCTGCTATAATTGCATCTGTGTCAGGGTTTTAGCTGATAGCAATATATCCTGCAAACACTTAATAGTGAAAAGACAACCCTAACATAATTGCACCAGAAAATTTCTAGCATAAGTCAAATTTAGGACTGATTTTGCAAACCAGGCTACATTTGTCTACCATCATATTGATGCAATTACAATTATTTTTCTTCCTCTCATTTATTTCAAAACTCAGGAACAATGGAATTAACTAACACTTCTGAATGCTCCTGATGGGTGGTATTCATTTCAAAACACTTGCGGCAGACGATGGTATTTGAGTCTTTCATGACACTGATAAAGAAAAAAAGAATGAAGATTGTCACAAGGAATTACAATACTGTCAAACATTTTGAACAAAGTCTTTGGGCTGATCTGGGCCTGAACCACTGAAGCTTTTTGTGATTTTAATGTACCGTGGAACAGGCAGGAAATTTGTAGACCTTGGCACGCACTTTGCAGCGCTGGACATCTAAAGAATGCAGACCATTAAAATTAATGAAACTCCTGAGATGTGATAACATCATGACTCAGCCCTAATTACTCTAAAGGTAGATGTAATGAAGCCTGACTGAACAAAGAGTGAAGTGACCATCTCGTGTACAGCACAGTGTTGAATCCATTGGGAAAATACACATTGTATTTAATCTTTGCTCTCGAGCATTCTTTAGAAAAACTATTGACCTCAGTAGCAATGTCTACTTTGCTAGATAAACATTCCAAATTTATCATTAAAACCCTTTAAATTTTAAGCATTTTTGTTCAATTGTTAGACAAACATTCTATTTATGCAGTTATCGGCAAAACTAAGAAAAATTTCTCTGGTTATTTTTCTAGAGATGAAAAGCCATTTAAATTAGGCAGACAGAAAGCGCCCTTGATGCTGCATCTCAATACAGCTATTTTAACACAGCAGCGCTCTCAAATAGGGATCCTTTCTTCAGATAAACCCTGTCTGTGGAAAGGATTCACAGCAGAACCTGAAAAGCTTATATGTAATTCACTTTAACACAGGAATTCTGGCTTGTGGATATCATTTGTCTAGAACTGGTGTCTCACAGCAACACATATAACGTGTAACTAGTCCCCCACACAGACAGGGGGAAGAGCCACTGCAGTTACAAATGGAAAATGTACATTTGGTATTTTGTTTTCATACGGTAAAACGGAATTTGTTAAAATTGAGATAATGAAAACAAACAGCTGTCTGTGATGAGCTTTTGAAAATTTTCTTCTTAGTACTTTTATCATCCATCTCTGAAGCACTAAGAGGTAAATTATGCTTCTTCCTTGCACTTTTCCTGCACTCCCACCTCACCCCTACTCCTCTCTTTCTCCTCCCTGGTTCCTGTAATGGGAATAAAACAACATAGACAGCTGAACTTGTGCAGCCTTCTTTGCAGAACATTGCAATCCATGCAGGAAACCATCTTCTCCCAAAGAGAAATATTTAGCTATAGCACGGTAAGTCCACTGGATATAGCTGTAAAGAGCCATGAACAATCATTCTTCCACTCATATTCACCAGGTATTTCTGCTGCATTAAGACTGAGCAATGTGAGCAATTACACAGCAATTTCACTGCAAGTGGAAAGTTTTCCTTCTCTCCACAGCTGCATGTGTGCTGCAGAACTCCTTGCCTAAACCTGTTTAACTCAGATTATGAGTTGGGACCTTCACTTTAGACCAAACTTACAGCTGTTGGGTTGTATTTTGAAAATATCAAATGATTCCAGAATATAATCCCAGTCTCAAAACTAATTTAGGCTCTTAGGACTAGTTCAATTGATTTTTAATAAGAATTACATTCAGAGCTTACATTATGTAGAAAGATGGGGCTTCAGTGTGTAACTCACTTTGGTACTTTTGCAAATTTTATATAGGCAGATTCAACTCTTAAATATGTATTTAAATACTGCATATCTGACATTCTTTCCTTCTAGCCATATTCAAGCCATAAAAAGAGAATCAGATAAACGCCTTTGATCCAAGTTATTGCTTTAGTCATTAGGCTCTTCTTTAGCTTTATGCCAGCTTCTGGAAATGAAGTTCTGGAGCCCAGGTTTCCTATGCAGCAATAAATTTAAATATCATAAGCCGTCCCCTCAGATAGCTTCTCCTGTGCTGGAGATAGTGTCTCTGATGTAACCATTTCTAGTGTAGCTCTTTGAACACAGGACTCAACTTTCAAGTCCAAGATGACCTGTTTTTCAAGTCTGTGATTCAAAATGTTGCTGTATTTCTAATTAGTTTTCATCCAAGCATACAGATCCAAGTTCTGTTCTCAGTGACACTGGTGCACATCCAGAGGAAATTAATCATTTATTCCAGATTTCCAGTAGAATCCTGGCAGCAAATGTTGGCCCGTACTTAGTTAATGACCTGGAAACTATTTTTCAAGACATAATTTTGTGGTCAATTTTGTACCTCCCTCTAGTGGCAGCAGATATCAAACAAATGAAGCACAAAGGAGACCTTGTCACGGATCACACACTGATGTATTGTGCCTATTTCTTTTATGGAAATTTGTTACTCAAAATCAAGGTTGGCTATAAATCCCACTGTAACTTTTTGGTAATGTAATAAGAAAAGGATCAGTGATTGCACATAACCAAAATCCCCGTTTGCTTCCTTTACCAGTATGTGGCATATTCATACAGACACATGTAGTTTCTCTGTGCTTGTCCAGACCATAACTCTTCTAGTTGCTGTGAGTACTTTTGCACTGAGTTTTGCTTTCCTCTTCAGGGGAAGGCACAGAACAATTCACCCATTATCAGCTGATTTATGAGCGCAGGGCTTGCTGCTTGCTCCTCTGGTTTCAATTTCAAACTTGATGACAAACTTGCAAGCCTGAATCAGAGATTGAGGAATGTGGCAGGCTCCACACGCTAGCCTGACTTGCAGCTTTTTCAGCTTTGGCAGAATTGGAGTCTGCAGTTAGCTACACTATAATGAATACTTAAAAACAAATTCCTAACAAGAGAAGAAGCAGATGGCGCTGAGGGAGAGCAATTTACAAGTGATGAACAGGCTCTTCCATATCTGACAAAGGAAAATTTGCCTAGCAGCAAGGCACTGAATCCTACCAATTCTGTCTTTGAGAGGTTCCTCCTTCTTAATTAGGAACCCCAAGGAACATTCTCCTCTAATACATATCTCCTTCTCCTTGTTTTCCCCAATCTGTGCCTGAATCTATGTTACAGATAGACTTACCAGGTGTGATCATGTCTCCGTGCATTGACTAATGCAGGAGTCTCCTAAAAGCCCATTTCCAGGTCAATTATGAAATATGGAAGGTCCTTTATCTCAGCCTTAGGGCTGTGGAAACTCCCAACTCGAAGCTTTGATAGAAACCACCATGATGGATAGGTACAGGTTTTGATTATTACACTGAGAAGAACATATTAACCAAAACAGATGACATACTTCCAGTAATAGTGAAATTTGATGTTCAACAGTATGTGGGATGTATTTTGATATCTTCAAAAACTGAAGTCTGTGAATCATAATACACTGGAATGTGTCCTGGGGTGTGCTTCTGACGTGGAAGAAACTATCTGTCATTTAGCTGTCTGATCAAGAAAATTGTCCCTTTATTAAGAATTAAACCATTAAGTCAACTTCCTATGGTGACCTTGTTTTATTGCCATAATTACCAAGGCAGTTTTGTGCCACAGAAGTAATGAAGTTGCTAAGTTAGGATCAGTAGCCCAAAGAATACTGGAAAAAGAGGAAAAGTACAAAAAATATCATGTAAGAGAGAGAAAAGGATTATGTTTTAAAGCTAAGTATTTTCTTTAATGCTGAGTAGACACAGACCTAGTTTTTTCAAAGTCAGTATTTCCAATACTGATTAGTGAATCTTGGTACCTATCTTAAGACAAAGAAAAAGGGTGTATTTTTTAGAAAGAAAGATCAAAATAAAGACAATTTAGAGTATCTCTCAGTGGTCAGCTAACAGCTGAAGTGTCAAAAAATTATTTGGTGTTTGAACATTTTATCTAAGCTGAATTTACTCAGTATCTTCTAACACAGGCTTGAACTCATTATATTTTCTAACAAACTAGCATAGCTGTCATAGTTATCCTAACACTGTGTTCTGTCCTAATGTTCCCTTTCTGTAGACACTCCAGAAGCATGTAAACTTTACTTCTGAAAAGAGACCAGGAACCTTTGAATATATGTGGATATATCTGTACTTTCCCCTTCATTTGTTACCAATTCCTAATACATATGCTCTGAGATTCATGACCCACATTTTTTTAAGCTGTTATGCTCTGCTTTTATTTGTTTTGGGTTTGTTTTTAATGAGGTGAACTTTGCACAGCCCAACTCCAGCTCCTATAAAATCTGTGTCTTAAATGGCCAGATTTAGTGATTTTTGTATGGAAAAAAAAAAGGCCTACATACTAACCACGCAGCTGTACTTGGAAACAGATGTTTTACCCCCTTTAAACTCAACTAATGAGGACAGGAATACGGAACAAATAGGTCAGGAAAACTTCTGTCTAGAATTTGAGTTTGGAATTATGGAAAGAGTAAAGACTGGTGCTTCCACGGAAGGGGAGAAGGATGGCAATTGCACGGATGATGAAAATTTGCACTGCTACACTATCTTCAAGGCACTTCCACTTCACAGCCCTGTTCATCCCAATGTCAGTTCTATCCACTTAACTCACACAAGTATCTCATAGAGAGCAGGTCAGATCCTCAGTTTACATGACCTGCCCCAACTCTACTCAAATCAATCTGTTTACAGAGGTCCAGGATTTGGCTCTGTGTCTCCCTTGCATTTAGCAGGTCTGAAAGGACTCTAATTCACTCTTTCAAGACTTCTGTAAAACATAATGTAGACCAATTATTTAGCATCAGATGCTGTGAAAACTGTAACTTCTGATAGAAATATGACTAACCATGAAAATTTTTTAAACTCATTTGGCCCATCAGTGTGTTCTTAAAATATAAAGTGTATTCTGCTGCTAGTTTGGAAATAGATAAGGACCATTGCTTCTCTGCCCAATCTTGCTCCCATCAAAGTCACTGGGAGCACTGCCATAACTCCAGAGAGAGGACAAATAAGACCTTTGGTATCATGATTTGGTGTTCCCACTGGAAAAATGCTTTAGGGATGGCTTTCTATAGAAAAGATGCATCAGGTTTTTCCTCTGGTTCCTAGCTTAAGCTTCTTTAAAAAAATTGTTCTTGGTTTGCCTTTATATGCTCTTCATCAGTATGCTCCCTCGCAGCATAGAGCGGGTCCCTTGTACCAAGGCACAGCAGCAAAAAGGAATCTTCTGCTGTATAAGGCTTTGTGAGACACAGTCATTACATGCAGAGGAAACTGGGTTTAGTGGGGCCCTAGTTCCCCTGGGGACTACCATAATATAAATTATTAATAATAAAAATAAACATTGGCTAGCTTGAACTTCTCTTCATTCCCGCGGAGCTTATTTTTGTGACAGAATTAGCTAAATAAAGGCCACTTGAAAGAATGCTTAATTGCAAACTATCCAAACAAAACAAAATGGAACTAATTGGTTCTTAAATATTAAACATTCAAAAGAAGATGGCTTTGGAAACAGCTGAAAGACTAATATATATTAGGATACACATGGTGAAGTGAGCAGTTAAGCAAAATGCAGTCTAAACCGGACTACATTTACTTTTGAACCAGATATTCAAGTTTTGTCAGTCTGGTTTTGGGTAAAAGACAGCTTTGGCTTATTTCAAGCACAAACAGAATTACTGCAATAGTCTTTTGAAAATTATAAAAGCAGAAGAGTCAAACTTGTGTACTGACTTCTGGACATAGTTTGCCCAGGAAAGACCACAAAAACTACAATGATCATTACTCCATGGAGTGTCCCTTAAACCTGTTTCAGCCTGAAGAAGATAGCTTAGCAAAGACTACTGTTATTTTCCTGGGAGCTGGATAGGGACAGCTGACATAAACAGTTCTGACAACACATCTCTAAAGGAGAGTGGTGATGCCTTCCCTCAGAATAACTGAAGCCTTTATAAACTTTCCTTCTTCAGCCCTGTGTTTTTGTTATTGCTATTTAATTCAAATATTTCACAGTCAGCAAATGGAAAGAATCTGTTTAGGCATGTAAAACCTCCCTTTTCATATTCATTAAAGGTTAAAATAGTTGCCACACTTATTTCTTAAATCAGAAGTATTTCTAGGAAGAATAGAAAATGATATCTCTGATGTGACTGAAATTTGTAAACAAGAAAAAAATTTCTACATTAGAAACGAGGAAGAAGTAGATCAGTTATAATCAAAATCATACAGTAAAAATAATTTTAAAAATTAAATGGTGGTAGAAGAATTTGGACAACCATTGTGTGCTGCGACATGAAATCAGACTAGTGGTAAACCATTGAAAGTGCACTGCCTAATCAGCCACATGTTTACTTTCCTGCTTATCAATAACGGACATTAACAAGACTTCTGCCAGAGATAACAAATTCCTGGAAATGTCAGGCTCTTCTACATCAACCAACCCAAGCACAAGAGAGCTACTCGCTGGAATTAAAGAGGCAGACATAACTGGAAGTGCTAAGCAGAAGTTGCTCAGCAGGATCAGTTGAGAACAAACCACTTCAACATTTAGGCCAAAAGCTAATCTAATTTTAAGGTCCCTTGAAATGTTCTGAATATCACCAACAAAGATGGCAAGAGCCACTCATGAAAATGCATTTCAGTTTTCTGCACCAAAAAATCAATCAGCTCTGTCTCAAACTTCTTCAAAGACTGTGAACCCAAGTGTTTGCTCCCTGAGGACTCAAAGCTTTTACTGCAACTAGCAGTCACATCTGCTTAGTATTTCACATTTTTCAGCATCACAATGAGTTTTTCTTAGACATTGGACCGGTTTCCTCAGCATCTATGTGTACGTACAACAACAAAACTCCGACAGAAGAGATAACTGAGGCCACCTGCCAGTTTGTTTCTACCTCTCTCCTCAAAAGACATAGACAACCCTGGCAAAAGGAGCATTCTTATATGAGTATTTTGCCAGCATAACTAAATCTTTATGGGTTTCATTTTTTAACATTCCTCTTGGCACTCACAACTGTGCCAGAAACTTTGTAATGTAGATCTCTACAGCTACATGAAAAAGCTTTGTTGCTTTAATACATCTACTATAGTTTTGAAATAAATTAGTAGTCTGTGGATAATGCAAAAAAATCCTTCAATGTGACCTTCTTCTGTGTATCAATACTACCAGCACCTCACTGCTATCAGAATATTGGTATTCTTTACTACAAAGGTTTTCCTATTATGAATGGAGCTGCTTGGCAAGCCTGTGCTTTCTATCTGCATAAACAATCCCTCAGTCCTAAAACAATTAGTACTAAGACATGACAAGTTTACTGTGCACTATGACTACTCCTGTACTTGCGTCTTTTGCTGCTTCAGCCATGTTGGTAAAAGAAACTATTTTTCACAGCCTTTACCCAATTTAGCTGAGGGCAGGACTCTGGAACATAGACAGGGGCTTAACAGATGCAGAGAGGGGCTTATTACTTGTGTCTCTTTAGGTACTACAAGGACCTTGCTAGTACAGGCGTACTGCTATAAAGGATCAGGGGAAAGAATAAATTGCATTAGCATACAACACTGTCAGAAGTTTTTAATGTCATATGTCTACATCATTTAAAACAAACCCTCAACTGAGACAAAATCATAGCAGTACCACATTCAAGCACAGAAAAAGGTTAGTATGGCTATATGGCAAGTGTAGAACAACTCCAATTCTCAGTTTATAAAAAAATCTGTGGGTAAGTCCTTCATGCCTCATAAAATAAAGCTTTTTTTTGTGTGTGTGATGTAAATTGACTTGGTCTATGTTACCCACACTCTATTACTTACCTATGAGCCAATTGTAATGCAGACCACTCTCGTGGAATAGGATCTTACCACTTGACAAAACTGGGCCCCCAATAAAAAAGTTCTCTTACTTCCCTTTCAACAGGGAAGGAGTGAATTGTAATGCTAACACACACCCTGATTCATGACTGTGATGAAGAAGGTCTTACCCAAGACCAATGACCAAAAACCTCAAGGTATCAATCAGTTCACTGCACATACTGATCCCCAGTTCATCAGCTCCTATTGTCCCAACAGAACAAGGACAAACAACAGTGACCATCAGAATGTGGTATGTAGGGAAACAACTGACAGGTTTGCATTAAGTTATAGTTAGAGCTGCAGAGAGAACTAACACAAAAATGGATGGCCAAATGCATAGTCTGTATTCACGTAACTGTTGCTTGATTGATAATTTAAGGAGTCCTGGTAATGGATGAGCTCACCAGCAAAGAACTTTAAATTTCAGGACAACACACAAGCAAAACACTTAAATATCACAGTATTGTGATGACTCCAGCTATATCAAAAGCACTATGTGTGTTCTGATCTGCTTTTTTGGCATCAGGCAGGCACGATTCGTGAAAGATACAATCACTGTGCATCTTGCCAGATGAGCTTGAGATGATGGCAACAGCGTCCAGAATGCTGAAGGTGCTATAAGCACAGCAGTGATAACGCCTTCCCATTAACGAGGAGCCATGCCTGGCCGGAGAAGCTGTAGATAGAACAGCATGTCCCTGTGATGTTCTGTGTCCCCTGGCAGTTTTCCCACACTTGCAATATGACCCTCCAACCATCAGTGCACGGATCATTGATCTTATGAACTCACATTTGTGATCCTCTGCAGGATCGTCATTGAGAACGTACAGCCCAGAGAACTTACTGGCAGAAAACCACTCTTGGGTGATCTTCAAAATTCAGAAATGGCCATTCAGATGCAAAATATACATGTTGACAAGCGATTCCAACAATACACTAATTCAGATCCAGAATTAAATCCAGATCCTGACACAGTTATAGCAGCAATAGCAGACAGTGCATTCCATGTTATAATAGAAAAATGGTGTTTTGCTCCATACGACTTGGCTTACTCATGAGAGATATTTTACAATAAGCTACAGTTTTACTGTATTGTAAAGATAATCTGACAATTACAGGTCAAAGTATACTTGCTTATTGCTTTAAATGAAACTAAAAGCAATCATTCATACACACGCGGGGGAAAGATTGATCATGTATTACCACAGCTCTGGAGAAAACAAGCTAAGCTGGGCAGACGCAGAAATGACGTCTGGGCTGGAGATCTTACCAGAAGATGCAGTATATGTTCTCAGCCAAAGTCTTCTCCTGCATACCACATAGTCCTTAGACTTGTGGTTTTGTTCTTGAAGAAGCCAAGTTCAAGCAATTTTGAGATACTATGCACTGCTACTTACTTGTTTTGCACTTCTGATGTTTGTTTACAGGCAGCTGGGATGCCTGCACTGATTTTCTAAGGTTATTTAAATTCTTCTTTATTTGTTAACAAATTATGTTGGTTGCACAACACATCAGCATCTGAGCACTTCAGAGAAAGGGAGGGGCACAACTCAGCCTCAGTGGAATTAGGAACAAGATCCAGTGACTTCAGCAGAGTTACACAAAGGATAGCTCTATTGTTTCAGTGGGAGTTGTGGTTAATTAAAGTAGTATTTCCCGTCAGCTTTCCACATTGCTCTCTTCAAAGGTGGCATTACCTTCAAGATCACTGTGTGGGCTTCCAGTCCAGACAATGAATAACTAAAGCCTAGTAGCAGATTTTCACAAAGCCTGGGCATATACAATTGTACTAAAAGCACGAAAAAAGCCACACAGTAATGTGCAGTTATATATATATATCTGTATCACAAACATTCAGTGATGCTGAAACTGTGATGTTACCAATGGAATTAAACTGATGCATTTTTAGATACGATCCATCCATTTTAACTGCACTTTTGTTTTATTGTCCATTGTAAAAAACAGGTAACTAACTTGCTACAAATCTGTTCTCTTCGAAACCTCAGAAAAGCTTGTGAACTTTCTGCATAGATCACATTTTCACACACAGTTACCCAATATTACCCAGTACTCTATTGTAATAATGGCTCAAGCAGCTGCACATGTATTTGAAATACCTCTGGCTGTCAAATCTTTTTGAAAACCCTTGGCCCACTATTTTAACCTTACAGATCTCATCAAACAAAATCCTTCCTTATAATCCAGAGAAACCTTCTAAACTCTTTTTGTAAAATTTCAGTTACCTAATGTATTACTTGCAGAAGTTCAGTGCATAGATAAACTGAAGGTTATTTACATTATATTTTGTCTGCACTAGCAGAAATATAAACCTATTCAAGCTAACACTAAAGCAGTAAACACAAAGATTTTGAAGTACACTGAGGTGTGTGAATTGCCTCCCTGTTTGTTTATCTGTTGAGTCCCAGGACTGGAGAATGATTTCTTTCTTCCTCAAGTCTGTGTCAATTTAAATAATAAAACAGAGGTTATGTAAGTGCAGAGAATTATGGAAAAGATGTAAGTGGAAAGTACATATTTTTAAAATGCACTTGAATAACTCAAAGGCAGCTGAACTCACATTATTCAGACTTTCCAGTCTTATTCAATACTGGATTGAAACCAAGCACAAGGAATTTCAGGCCCAAAGGACATTTTTAAGAAAATTATAAGTACCTATATTTCTAGTTTACAGTATCTGTCTGGGAAAGCTCTACCGCCTGAAGAAAGACTAACCCATCTTCTCATGGGATCAAACAAAAGGCATGTGAACTAATTAAGGGGACGTTTGGATCAGCTTGCAAACGTAAGGACTGATTCAGCCCCAAAGAGCATCCAAACCAGAAACCTGGATGCAAATATCTGTGGGCTTCTAGTGAAATATGGATGCAGATTTGGATCCAAATTTTAGACTGAAAGTTTATTTCTAACCTGTGCAGACACAAGCTCTAGGCCCAGCTCTGCATTCCTTCCACGCCCAGAATTGGAGTTCTGCCTGAATAAGGAATGCAAGAGAGAAATTAATTTCTTATCTTTATGGCAGATCTTGTTTAGTGATGTACATGCCTGTGGACCTGCCAGAACTCAACTGTGTGACACGGCATGCAATGTAATTCCAAAACTGATAAAATTCAAAATATTCTCTTGTAGGACACTTAAAATAAGGTCAAACTATTTTCATAAGCATAAGTAACTGTTCTTAAATCCAGTATACCTGGGTATGTTCCGATACTTCTATTATAAACAATTTTTATCTATTAAAATCTTTAGATCCCAGATTTCAATTAAAAGTTAGTAACAAAAGGAATAAATTGTACGTTTCCAAACTGAGGGGCATTTAAAATTATGACTATATGAAAAAAAAAATTAAAAATAAAAAATTTCACTGAGAAAAAATACTACATAAACAAAAAATAAAAGAAGGCTTCTCAGACTAATATTGTATGGCCATTATCCCCCAGAATGACAGGGCAGCATTATGCCTACAGATGCATATGGTAACATTTTTCCATCACTCCAAAGAGACACAAACTTCACCCTGGCTCTTGATAAGATAAATGCAATTACATTTCCTTCAGCAACCCAGCCAGCACTACTTCAAAATTTGCAGGGAGAAAGACCGTCCAAATGCACGAATGACAAAGACCTGTGGAAACAAGTTCTCTTTATGTGGGGATCTTGGCCTTTTTTAAATTTTCCCAGATTTTTCAGTCAAGTTTATACAAGAAATGCTCACCAAAGTTAGTTGCAGATGGTGTATTTTATATGTCTATGATAAAATTTAAATCCTAATTCAGACATAATTCCACCAGCATTTTTTTAGTTTAAATGAATTTGATCAAAAACCAGCAAAAATTTTACAAGAAAAATCTAATTTTGCAAATGTTAGGTGTATCCACATCTGGAGAGTTTATGACACAATTATTAAATGTGCCAATCTGTTGAGCTGCAGTTGTGGTCTTCCTGGATGCTTTTCTCATTATTCTACCCCAAACAGAATGTAAAACTGTAGGATAAAGATGCCCTTCTGTGGTCAAAATAGTGAGAAGGGTAATTCATATTCCATTTTATTCAGACAAATATTTTCATAATAGTTGAGAGAAGGATATGCTGAATTGAGTATTCTGTGGTAACTATTCTGAGAAAAAGAAATGTGAATTAAAATCAAGGGCTTTGGCTCTTTAAGGCTTCCAAGGCAAGATTAAATCAAAATATTTCCTATATACATTCCCTCTTTTCATCAGCATGTTAAAGAATGTGCTATTAATTCTCAGCATCAAAATCTGGGATAATTTTATATAGTCAAATGTTTCCTTACTTTCACAGAAACAACTGTTACTGGAAATATTTTCCAAAGCATGTTGCAAGTAGAGCTAAGTAAATCAGCTAGCACACTGCACACTTTTCAAGGAAAAAGTTTCTAAAAATGAGTCAGGATTTAATAAGAAATGCCTCCAAGGTACGTAACTCGTGGCCATAATAGAATATTTTCCAATTTTCAACCCTGTGCAGAGAATTTTAAAACGCTAACAGATGTATGAAACAAAAAAGCAAATTTCTCCCTTATTCTCTCCTGTGAGCACATATAACACATAGAAACCAATGAGAGGCTCTAAAACATGAATACTGCTTTTACATTTTCCACTAGAAAGACAATTTGCTTGCAATTCCTTCTCCCTTTAAATTGTTTCTGTGGCAACACATCTGGTGCTATAATTCTGGGCCAGAACATTAACTATCCTGAAAGAAGAAAGTTATGTTGTTGTTCTGGTCTGCAAGAATGTGAAGCAGAGAGAGATCTGCAAACACATGTAATCAGATAACCCTTTTCGCCTTTATGGGCGCAGAGAGTATTACCTACTGATACTCATGCATAGCTGAAAATTACAAGTTTAAAAATGTTTCTACAATGCTTAGAGAAAACTCTTGTAGTCAGCACACGCTCTAGGAGCCAGCTTTTTTTAAACAAAATGACGAGTGCTTTGTTACCACTGGTCCTACCATATGAAATCAGTGTGGAAAGTATTCTGTTAAGAGGAATGAGGTTCATTCCCTAATCATAACTCTTCCTACATAATGGAGAAAGATTGATATTGATTTCTTATCATCTCCCTGGTATGATGCAAACATTACTGTATTATCACCACGTTACAGATGAAATACGTCAGGAGCACAGAAGGCCAAAATCTCTGAAATGTCTGTTAAATTCAGATGCCCCGACTATTAGTTACCCACACCAAAACGTGCAGCCCGTGGCTTTCTGGGCTCTTGAGGACCAATAGATTTTACTGGACTTACTTGAAATTATAGGAACCTATTGACACTTAACGTAAGTCTTAGACATCCCCACTTGAGCATGCCAGCATTCTCAGAATTTGTACTCTGAACAATTTAGTTGTAGAGAAAGGAAAGATAAACAAGAATAAAAGCTCACAGGCCCAATTCAGGTTGCTAAGTTAACAAGTGAACAGTTTTTTTAATCACTAATAATCCTAACAGGGCAGTCTGAAACCTTCAAGTCACACTATATGACTATAATCCAAAGCATGATACTATGAATATTTTACAGTGCAACTGAGATTGACACCCCAAGATACAAACTCAACCGTGGATCTTAACTCATGATACAAGGGCCAGAGCAATTTGCAAGGGCTACTGTGTTCACTTAACTCAGCCTGGAGTAGCAAGAGTTAAAAAAATAATAGAAATGGATTTTTGCTACTCCATCAAGCAGATCAGGAATGAATTCATGGAAAGAACATATCTGATGAATAACAAAATATCACTGACACAGTTACTTTTCCAATAATAATTGCATTTTAAGTTCCCCATAAAACAAATTTTATTATTTAATTTGAAACAGCTAAATTCAAATCTAGATCAGTTACATATAAATCAGTTTGCTAACTACACTTACAGTATTTTCTGTATTAGTGACAAAGAAGACAAAATCGTCTTCGTGTTCTGATCATCTAAATTACTAATGATTAAATGCATTGATTGGCTGAGAACCAAGTTTTTTCCCTAAAAAGTTGAATTGAATAAAAATTATGGCTTTCAGACATTCTGTCTTTGAAGACATACTAGTTTAAAGCAATCTGTGCTCAGGGAGAATAAACTGGCAACAGAAATGGAAAATTTTTTAAAAGTGGATAAAAAACATTATTTCAGAAATGTGTATATCCCTCTTGTACTGCTGGAGGTGCCACCTTACAATCAGAATTAAACCCAAGACTCTGAGCACCTCTAGTCATTAAAGGCCAGCTCATGTCCTTTGCAAGACTTGCTGTCTGTATAACAGACAATAATAACATTATTAATCATAATAACACCTTCCAAATCCAGTTCTGGCCAATAACAGTCTGGATAATTCAAGTCTGTCTGTTCCACTTTTCTCAGCCTTTTGGCTAAGACTGAGCGTGTATATTTAACTAATATTAAACCTATTTTACATTAATTTTATTATTATACATTATAATTATTATTTTACTTTTTTACATTAATTATCTCCTTCACTTCTAATCTAGCCTTTCTATTTATTCCATTCAAATGGCATAATTAACCAACCTTCTGAGACAGTTCTCACTCCCTTGCTTTATCTTGTATAACTTTCTACACACAGAACCTCACTTTTGTCCTGGCACGCCGTAACTCCACATTATCACTCCTCAAACCCCTGAGAAACACACACTAAAATCATAACTTTCCCCTCCCCGTAGCCTGATTCTGGCTTTCCTTTCCAGCCATAATGGCTCTACTCCACTTCTTAGGTTCTTTATGAGGATATTGCAAAGGAATATTTGTAAGGGAATTAGCTGTAGAAGGGAATAAAGTGATATTGGTGGGTCTATTATTACAGGGTCCCAGCTCCCTGCCCGGATTGCTCCTAAGAATGAACATTGTAGAGCAACTGTATGGCTGCTCTTTGTCTTGACAGAAGGAAAACATCACATCTTTACACTACCCCTTAGGGAATACCATTACATAACTCACTGTTTGGCCTATATTTCCCCATTCTTGGCTCCATGCTGTTAGCAGAAATACCACTGCTTCTCTACAGTTACTGACCAACTCGAGAACTGAGCACTAGATAGGGACGCAGGACCTGCCACCTCAGAGAAGCCCTTTAACTCCTCTAACAGTATCCAGACTCTAACCAGAGGAAAATTTTACCAACCTAGTTGTTCACTACTGTATCGCATGTGTTGGATCTCATACAAGTTTCTCTTTAGTTCTGGGGCATAAAGTGGGCTTGGCCTGACATTCTATAACAGCTCCGTCCCATTTTGGCAGGTTTTGTGCAGCTCTTCCTGCACTACTACATGTGGTGCTTATGTCATCCACTCTGCAGAATTCAGAGCAGCAGCATGTAAGTGATCAACTGCACAAGAAATTAACACAGCAGAGAAGTTTCTGATATGCATGCTCCTTTAGACACCACATCTTTCTCAGATGTATCTCTCTCTTAAACATTCAACATGAACTGTTTCCTCAGACACATTTTGCATTGTTTACTACCCTTACAAATGATCTTCCTCTGTTTTGTTGGGGGTTTTTTTGGTTTTTCTTTGTTTTTTAATTAAGTTTTTCCAAAAAGAGTATGTAATGCCCCTCATTAATAGGTGTAGCTCCCATTTTACAGCTGTGAAAACACAGGTAGAGACGGATTAAGTCTTGATCCTAACAAAGGAAATGACTGAATCAGGAGTTTTGAGTACTGTAGCCTGACTCTGGTTCAATACTCAATAAATGGCTCAAGAAATATGTAATCTTATTTTTCAAATTCCCTCAAGTTTCTTTGGTTGATGAACAACTCAATTTCCATATGGCCCAACTTATTTAAAACACTTTTTAAAAGGGGAAATTAAACTCTGTCTGAAGCAAAATGTAACTGGGCTGTGACCCAAAACCTCAATTCATATTTATGAGCAAATAAAAAGTAATCTTTGCACAGACAAAAAGAGTTAACTAAAATATAACCAGGCTATACAATGACACCTCCAAAACGCAAACCCTACAGGATGGCACAAACATTGTCCTGCTCCTCTTACTTTTCCACCTGCTCCAGCCAGGCGTTCACCTCCCAGGGGTTTCCCGGGTGTTTCCTGGGGGGAATGTGCTTACCCCTGGATAAAAAGCTATTGCACCTCTTTGCGCCGGTGCAGCCTCTGTAGGAACATCAGCATCCCTCGAAGCTTGCCTACTTACACTTACACAGATGCCTGCAGACTACTAAGGAGCCTGCCCCCCCTATAGGTGACACGCACCCCCCAATAGGTGACATG
>JAHREE010000216.1:2269842-2280165 GCA_033628505.1 Tringa tobata
GCCGGGAGGGCCCCGATAGCCGCCGCTTATCGGCGCTGCCTGTCACCCAGCCGGGCTCCCTTTCCAGGAAGCCGCGGCTCCGGAGCGCTTGTTTGCTGCTGGATGCCGATGGCCCCGTCCCGCTCGCCGCCTGCCTCCCTCCCTCCCTCCCTCCGACCCCCCTCATCCTGGCAGGGGGGCTGGGAAAGTGCAGCGCGGCTCCAGCACATGCCGAGCCTGCGGTCACGGCCCGGACCCTCTGCTATTAATCAGGGAGCATCCCAAGCGCCCCCTTGCTTGCTCCAGCTGTGTTACTCCAGGCCCCACCGCGCCGCAGGGCAACGACAAACCGGCTACACAGGCGGGGACACCCGCCCCTGTCTCCCCCCCCGTTTATTCCTCCGTTCCCCGGCCGCCCCAACTCTTACCCCTTCACTTCTTCCCAGGCATTTTCTCCTGTGCCCTGAATTCCTCCCTTCCATCTTCCCCATCCATTGCTCGCTCCTCCTCTCCCCTTACCCCATGCTCTCTTCGCTATCCTTTTTCGGATTCCCTCCTCGCAACCCTCCGTCTTTCCCTAATCATCCTCTTTCTTTCTCTTATTGCCTCGTCCCTTTTTCCAGCCTACCCTCCCATAGGTTTTCTATTACTAAAGACGTGTAATTTGCTGTGCCTCTGATCCTTTGTTAAGCAAAGTCACTCCAAGCCCCTTCTGCTGCACCCACTTACTGACCTTGTCGCTTCTCCAGGCGGGTCCTGCTCTTTGGGAAGAAGCTCCCTTCGGCTAGCTCTCCAGACACCTTCCAGATAATCCTGGCAAAAAGATGTGGAATTGTGATGTAGAAAGCAGACTGAAATCCTCCCCGCTTCCTTGCCTCACCATATGAACCCACACAATCACACCTCTTTTCTTTTGAACAATGCCTTGCCAGGCCTTTTGTAAACACCAAGACAGAGGTTCCTGCCATGGGCAGAGCACCTTGGGTTATGGTATGGCTCATCCCTCTCCCATTTCCCCCTGTGGCTTTGAGCACCCTTTCCCCATGGGGTTAGCACGCTGATTGACTGACAGCACAGGAAGCTGACACTCCCAGGGAAGAAAATGAGCTGACTGTATGGTATTTGGACATGCTTTTATGATAACTTTATTACTCATAGTGTTTGCTCCCCTCTTGACCGTATTCAGCAAGATCTAGGACAAAGACCAGACTCTTCCACCCTGTTTCAGGAGGGAAAAAACCCACAAACTAAAGTTCTCAACACATCAGATGGCCAGAGATCCCACACAAGAACCTCTTAGGACAGAGTTACTATTTTCTTTTGCAGTACTTTATGAAGTTGATTAGGATTTGTATTTTTCTGTGTGCCTCTTGCACAGCTCAATAAGTTTTTAAGAAGATGCATGAGGGAATTGACACACATGAAAGTGAGAGCAATAAGAGACAAAAACAGATGGGCTGATGGAGTTGGCTGAGCGGACAACTCAAGCACTTTGGGTTTTATATGTACCTTAGAAAGAACGGCACTGAGATGTAAGTAAAAGTGGGTTTCATGCCGGGTCTTGAAATTGGATGGGGTTTGGGGCACTGAAACAGGCAATGGCGATAGACCATGGGAAAGACTAGGATCGGAGCTGGGTACCTAGCACCACAAAGCAAGGAGATGCAAACATGTGGACACGTGCAGGTAAGTACATGACCTATTCTAACAATTGTAATTCTACTAACTGTTAATTTTCCCAGTATTTTGGGAGGGTTATGATCAATCACACTGACTGCTTGAAGAATCCCCCTTGGCAAATATAACTGCGGCAGTTTGAGATGCAGCCAGCTGCATGCCCTGCCTCTCTGCTCAGGTTTTCCAATCTTAAGGACAGTCACCAAAGCTGGACGTGTGCTCCAGCCGCAGACCCACCAGTGTGAACGGTATCAGACCAACTCACACAGCGCAGGACTTGCTTAAAAGGTGGACTGTGAACTGCAGTAGTTCAGTACGGACTCACATCTTCGCAGGGCTGGGTGGAGCACACAAAGGCTATTTTAAATCAGCTTAACTGGATTTGCAGGAGGACATTTGTCAGAACACCAAATCTCTGCAGGAGCCCTGTGCAACCAGTTGACCAAAAAACCTTTACTGTTACTGTCATTTCCTCCTAGACAGGAGACTTATAATAAATTTCACAGACCAGACCCTCAGCTAATGCAAATAACCAAGGTTCCCTCACTCCCGGTGCAGATGTCCTTATTTACTTCAGCTGAATATTGGCCTTACGTGTTTTTATTCCAGTTTATTTTTTATGATCCTCATTTGCTGTGTCTTCATCTGGTGTGTTTATGTGGCTGGTGCTTGGTTTTCATTATTTTTAACTGCATTTTAGATTATTTGCTCTATGGTTTTGTTCACATTCTCCTTTTCCACGAAATTCTAATAAAACACTTGGCTACAGATTTTCCAAATTGAATACTGATGTTTAGTGCAGCTAATTATGTAGCAGGGTTCAAAGCGAGTTCTATACTGTAACAATTTATATATTCTTGAAAACAATGGACACAAACCTACAAATTATTGTTAGAAGCTAGTTTCACATTCTTCTGGAATTTCCTTTAAAAATACATATGTTTAGTATTCTCATGCATATGTAAAGCAGTAAATACTCCATTGCTGGCACCATTATAATATTTACAATGAAAAAAATAAAACACACTGATGTCTGTCAGACCTAAAAGGACATTAAAAAAATGCTAGTACATTTGCTCCAAGGATCTCAAAGCACTTCACGAAAGTGCTTCACAAATTCAGCCGCTCAACATCTATCAAGCAGCATGCCAATGATACACAAAGATCGTTTTACAAAAAAAGTACTCAGGATGGTTGCAACAACATTATACATTTAGTTTTTCGGCCTCACCAGTGTTCTAGCATAATCAGATTAACTACAATTTCAACATTGTAAACTGAATTAAGTCATTTTTGGTTGTTGTCTAAACCGACTGAACTACAGACAGCAAACTGTGAGCAGACCAGGCTTCTCAGGAAGAACCAGACTAAACTGACTTTAAGAAAGCTGCTATAAACCATAATTCTGTTTATAATACTAATAGCTCATAGCTCAGTAGTTAGGCCTATTAATATGATCCTTTACACCGGGCTGACTTGGAGAAAACAATCTTCTTTTTTTTTCTACTCTTGATGCAAGCAATATGTATGCAAACGTTTGCTTGTGTCTCCACCCCACCCTTTTTTATTTCGTATTCTTTTAATTTTAGAATGCTACTTAAATGTTAATAAATATGAAGTAATCTGCAGAGCAGCAGATTATCTGTCAGTCTATCAAGATATTGACCAGGCACTTTCATTACTGCAACACAACAAACTTCATGCCATGTTATAACAAACCAGCCCTACAGAAAGAGCGTTCACACAGAGTTTCTGAGGGTGTGCTACAGTAAGATTAAAGTGTAATTACACACATCCAGAATTCTAAGTACATGATTATTTTTGCTTCTTTGTGCATCTACCTGCACTGGAGTTTATAGTTCATGGTGTTATAACTAAGGAGGGAAACTAAGAGATGAGCCAACATAAGCAAAGGATACCTTCTAAAAGCTGAACACAACAGGGACAGTGGCTGAACTCACATGGATTCAGTATTTCCAAATGTGACATACATGGAAAAATTGAATTGCTTTTTTACTCCCCTTGGCTTGTACTTTTCTATTTTGACTTATTACCACTGCATTAGTTCTATTTGGTTAATAAACACTGACAGTTCCATTATGTTACTGTATAAACGTCTGCCTGTTTAAACTCTGGAGTTTCACAGTGGGTTTGACTTGTTTATGTGCACAGGCATAAAAAATACTGAGGAGAAAAAGCCTATGTTAATTTGAACTGTTTAAATACATTAATTGTTTTATACTTTCCTAAAATATTGCTAACTTCATCTTACAATTGCAGCAATAAATCAATGAAATATTAAACGATTATATACAAATACACGTAAGGTTATGGGAGTAGCTATTGTACTAGAAATATTTCATGCAGACAGGGCCAATATTATAATTTAGCTCTCACCATAATAATCTAGAGAGGGGTAGGAGTCCTGCTGGCAGTGTGACATCCAGGACAGCTCCTCCACAGTGCCCTCTGCTGGGACCCTCCCGTGGCAGGGAGGGACAGCGGGGACAGCCAGTGCTCCCACGCGTGACCCGAAAGGGCAATCTCTGCTCTCATCTGGCTAATCCACAGTGCGTGTGTGCAGGGCAGTCCCACCTGCACTACGTCATAACCCTCACACTACTTTTTTTTTTTAGCATGCGTGAGCAATCTCGGATGGCTCATGTATTATCCAATAGTAACTCAATCATAATAAGTAATAATAAATTATTTTAGAAAGAGCTATCATTATTTTTACAATTGGAGGCAGGTATCATTTGCAAAATTAATTCATTTTCTCACAGTCAGACAAGTAACAGAACCGTACCAGGTCCTGCTGTTACTTCCCTTTCTTCAAACGTTCCTGTCACAGCAGTTTGACTCGGCCACAAGGCCAACTTGGAGGGCACTCATTCTTTTCCAGCAGTTCTGAAAGAAGGCACAAATAGAAGAGCATGCAAGCTCAGGAAAAGGGAGTTAAATGCAAGATTTCTGAAAGAGTCCCTGCAAAAGTACGGGGCAGGAGGGACTTGCTCACAGGAGTGATACACAAACTCCCTACTGAGTGAGGTCAAAATAACACACTGACAAGTGATGCAGAGCGTTCAAACATCACACCCTGGAGGACAAGGGGACATAAAGACAACACGGACTGATCTAGCTGTGAAACAAGGCACTGTGTAACAGGAGCTGGATGTTTATAAAAGATTAAACTGTCAGAATCCATAGCTTGTTCACTTTAAAGATCAAATGTTTTCCTTGTTTGATAGGAAATTACCTTTAACAACTGACAAAGTCTAATAATTTGCTTTAGAACCATACTGTGTGTAGTCACAAATAGTTTTAAGATCTATCAACCACCATTCTGTATAAAAACATTCCTTTGTAGTAAAAGGCACAAGTACTCATTATTCAGTAGATGGCACTTGAAGTATTACTTATTCTAGGTTACAGCCGCTAGCAGAGGGCATTGTTTTACTCACAAATAGTGATAACATGCTTTCCAGCCAAGCTTGAAAGCAAAGTCTTTATTCCAAAAGGTTTATTAGGTGAAGCTTTTTATCTAATTCTCTAAGAATAAGGCAAAACTAAAATTCTAATCTGTACCAAGTGAAGTTTAAAAGAAATTTTGGAGTTATTGTTTCTTTGATCTGTCATAATTTTTCCAAATTCTAGATCAGGAATACTCAGTGAGCACTGGAAAGACAAATAAGTAATGTTCACACATTACTTTGAGGAAAGAAACATTGAAATGTTATCTATTGACCTATGCAGCTCGAGCACCAGCAGCGTTTCTTTTGAATACTTTATCCAGAAGAGTTAAATCATTAAACTCTACACACGTGTGCAAGTGTGAGATATCAGCTGTGATTAGTACTGCCGTGTTTAAATAAGAAAGAATTTCAAAGTAATCCAGAGTCATTGGACAGAAATGGATTACTAGATGAATGTTAGATGCCTAATGTAAGAGCCCGTTCAAAGCCAGTATTCCCATCCAGAATTAAATGCAAAAATTTCTGCAGAGGTATGAAAATCTTAAATAATTCACTGATTTCTCTCACCTAATAAATAATTCCGTAATGGTACATTGTGAGGATTTCCTCAGCAGTGGAGCCTGCCAAGCACACCTATCTCAGGAGTTCTAACCAGAGCCACTTTCACAGCGCTCCCACGCTTGGTAGAGTCTCGATTGTGTGGCAGGAAGTGACAGCTTTGGTGTCCCTGATTGCTAGAGTATATTGCTACTAGTCACTCCTTTCCACACCATTCTTCCTAGATTTGTGCAGATTCCTTGGTATGGTACCTATGTTTAAATTTAATTTAAGGGAATATTTGGTGTGAATAAGTTTAAATGTATTTCCAACCCGGGATCTAGATTCATAGCACACCAGAAACAAATGTTTATTTGACAGGCAGCATGATACAAAGACAACTTTTCCCATAAAGTGAGATAAAATAAAACACAAGTACGAATTGAAAGAAAACCCCACAATCCTAGGAAACTACAAAATATTTTATTGGAAAAGATCTCATATATGAACTTTTAAAATAATCAAGTCATTTCATCACCAACAGGTAAGTAAATATTGCATCAAAGCAACAACGAAAGGTGCCTGGAAGAGAAGCAGGGGAAAAAAGAAGGGTAACTGTTTTCCTGACAGCCAAAGAAGAAACCAGAGGCAGAATCAGAAAACAGAAATTCTTCCATCTTAACTCTCTAGTTGGTCCTCTCGTCCATCCTTGAAAGACATTGAGGTACTGGAGCCTGTCCAAAGAAGAACAAGGAAACTGGTGGAGGGGTCTAGAGCACAAGTCCCATGAGGAACAGCTGAGGGAACTGGGGTTGTTTAGTCTGGAGAAAGGGAGACCTTATCACTGTCTACAACTGCCTGAAAGGAGGTTGTAGCGAGGTGGGGGTCAGTCTCTTCTCCCTACTAACAAGTGATAGGTCAAGGAAATGGCCTCAAGTTGTGCCAGGGGTGGTTTAGACAAGATATTAGCAAATATTTCTTCGCTGAAAGGGCTGTCGAGCATTGGAAGAGGCCGCCCAGGGAAGTGGTTGAGTCACCATCCCTGGAGGTATTTAAAACACAAGTAGATGTGGTGCTGAGGGACATGGTTTAGTGTGGACTTGGCAGTGCTAGGTTAATAGTTGGTCTTGATGATCTTAAATGTCTTTTCCAACCTAAGTGATTCTATGGCCTTTAACAGGTGAAGTAGCATTAGTTCTTCAGCTAACAATGTAAGTATTTTGTAATATCTACTTACTGAGCAAAAAGATTTATTGAAGTGTACATCACTTTGGACTCATATGCCCCTAGCTTCTTTGCAGAAGATATTTTAAACCAAGTGTTTCAGTTCTTTAGTAATTTTTTTTAAACACAGATATATTTCTTAAACCTTCCCAGGCACCTGTACAAAAATGAATTGATACAATCTAGCCAGAAAAGGAGAAGCAGTCCCTAGATGCAGAGCACTTTTGAACGACACTTGTACCTCCATAGCCACTTTACTATTGGTATGATTCTATTGTATTTCTAATTTCTTCACAAGAAAAGCAACAAACTTTTATATCATTACTTTGACGCTAAAAGCATTTTATAGCTGTAGAGTTAAAAAATAAAGACATTCATTACTAAATCAACTATTTGTTCCTGCCCCAAGAAAATTAAAAAAAAAGAGAAAACCAAAATAAAAATCTCCAAAGCAAAATTAAAATCCACAAAATCCCACAACTGCAATTCAGTTTATATTACACAGGTGTTATTTAAACATTACTGTTATTAATAAATTAGCTAAACTGCCATGTAATGGGGTTTACTTGATGAGCTTTGCTCTTGTGTTTGTATAGTGCTGTTGGTATGGATTGTATTTCATGGAGACAAAATGCAACAAGCCACCCTTCTCAAATTCATTCTATCTAATGCAACATTTGTAAATTCACACATCCTGCTCCAGGATCAGGAATATTAACCGAATGTTATGAAATGTATTTCCATGGCTTCATGGTCACCTATAAATAGTGCTCTACAATATTATTTGCAGTTGTGAACACCAGATGTTTTTATGACAAAAATGGTTTATCTGTACAACTCACATTAAGGGAAGGCAAAAGCAATTTGAGGTCATGTATCCAGTTATCCAGGCATATGCACTGGTTTTGAAAACTTCCCTGTTTGTAGGGAAATATAACACGTATGTAAGACTAAAGTATCAACATTGCAAAAGATATCAAAATGAAAGCCTGTAAGTACAGATTTTATTTTATTTTTTTTTTTAAGAAAGCAGGAGAGTCTGTGGTATGACCTTCTTAGTATCATCTTTTAAATAAAGCCTATCTTTCCCTTTTTATTTTTCTCTTCCCATCAATAAAAAACCCAACCTCTCATCAACTCCAATAAAGATCAGATTACAATCTACTGAATTTAACACTCACTCTTCTGAGCTAGCACTGAAAGCATAAATAAAGAATAGTTTACGTTAAATATAAAAACAGTACAAGCCCTGAATTACATAATAAAAGTTCAGGTGTGTCATCAATAATAGCTAACATAAAATGGCAGATATTTTCTATGCTTTATATTTGGAAGTACTCTTTCAGCTTCCAGGGCTGTATGGAATACCGTTCCGCTTAAAAAGCGGGAAGTCTCAAGATGGGAAAGAAGTATTATGGTAGAATTACACTATACTCCACCGTAGACTTAGTGATCACATTTCTACACCAAAGCAAACAAAAAAAGGCCTCCCAAAAAACTTCCCCAACTGTCCAAAGATTAGGAAACCCAACCTGTCTTTCAACTTCACAGAAGCTGAAACTGAACTGAACGTGCCGTGAATAGCTTGATCAAGTCTGAATCACAGGTTTTAAAGAACTTGTGACTAAAATAGCTCCGTAAACTTGTGTTACAACTAGCACAAAAAGCCTGCCTCTCTCCCTACCTTTATCTGAGATCAAATTGTTTATCACATTCCTTCCTCATACATCAGCTCCTTGTGATGAAAGCAAGCCAGTGATTAATACTTTTTATTAGGTTGGTTCCAGTGACTTGAAATGAATTTGCCCTGACTCCTTAAGCATGCTACCACACCCACTGCATGGCACTCCAGCCATGCTAGGAATGCACAATAGAAAAAAAAAAAAATTAGCTTAGACGATACTTCATAAATCTACAGCAATTAAATTAGCTGCACGACAGTTTCAAGCACAAATCACCTTCAGGAGGTTCTTCCTCCCTCTCTCCAAAAGAATGGAGGCTAACCAATAGCTTTAAAAACCTGGAGAAGGCACTGTTCTCTTCTGTCACTTGCACTCTTTTCTGTGCTTTCCTACAGCTCATTAAGCAAAGTATGCTGTGGAAGACAGAAATGGAAAGCAGTCCAAACTCTTTTTAATTTTTTAATTACAAAGTGACAAAATAAGAGGTTTCATCACAGTCTTTCTCACGTAGCTGTAATCTGTCTTCTATCACACCAGGATCACAGATTTTATCTAAATTTACAGACTGAATTCTCCGTGTATCCATTTGCAGTGTAAAACCAAAACATACTAGATAAAGGATGGGAAGATTTGAATTAGCCTAGACAGTGTCTGACAGCAAACTATACTTAACAATTAACAATATCCTCTGTACTAATTACAACTTGTCTTGGCTTGAGTGATAGCTGCAATTTCTTTGCCTTTGGCATGACGGGAGCAAGATCAACTGCAATAAAAACAGCACTGACTTAAAAGTGATTCAGCACTGGATGTCTTATTTTTAATTACTGATTACCAACTGAGACTTGAGAACTGACTAGACACTCACACCTTGCCTTAACTGCAAGGAGTCGTTTGAAGTTCCTTCACAGCCATCTACAAAACATCTACACGAGGACACCTCACACCGAGTTCTCTATCAGGTTTATAGATTAGGGAGAGACCTATATTTCAAAGGTTTGTTGACACAACTAGATTCATCTGCCTGCTTTCTTCTTGCCAATACCTGTAAAATTATATATGCGGAAAATTTTTTCTTCAGATGGTGAGGTCTCTCCACTAAGGAGGTTTGTCAGTCCCTCTCTCAAGGTAGCTAAGCAGACCTTTATATGAAAATAATTGATCAATCTCAGAATTAAACCAATAAACAAGGTTACCTAAGACAACCACTCTGACACGTTACCAGATCCTGCAGTATTATTCACAGTTAGAATGAAAACACTTCCACAAACATCTTTACGTTCAGGATGGGTGCACAGGTGCATCCTGGCAGCAAGATTTTCAAACTTTCAACCCGTTTAAGGCTTATTTTAAGTTATCTGTCATCAGATAACTGATGTGAAGCGCACATCGGTGCGCTTATACTATTAAATTCGCAGGATCCCAAGGTGTCTGAGGCGTCCTGATGCTACCCGCCTTCAGGGCAACCTGGCCCTCAGGGCTCCTGACCCCGGGGCTGCCGGACTCGCCTCCCCAGAGCTGTGGGAGGCGGCGGAGAGCGGGCTGGGGCTCCCAGAGGCGAGGGGGGCAGCCCAAGGCCAGGCCGGCCCCAGCGCAAAGGGGGAAAAGCCCTGAGGCACCTGAGGAGAAGGCGGGGACCTGCGCTTCAACTCTGTGTGTACAAACCAGACCCGGCTACTCCAGGGCAAAGGTTGCCGAGGCACATCCCACACCTGCTCCCAGGGAGAAAGGAGGAAAGAAAAAAAAAAAAA
>JAHREE010000216.1:2284341-2307581 GCA_033628505.1 Tringa tobata
GTGTACCTGTATGTTATGCCTTATACTAACAGTTTCTTGTTGCCAAAGCTTTGCACAATTCTCTAAATTCTTTCAGGGGTGTATCTGCGTCTGGTCTTCCTATCGCTAATTTTTTATGTGCTGATTAGACAGTTTTGCTGACAAAACTTTGATGTTCTGAAAGCAATTAGATTTTGTTCTGGTTTGTAGTGTTGGATGTACAGTATTAGTTAAATAGAAGTGTGTAACCTGGGTTAAAATCCCCTTTTCGTTGTCGAGGCAAATTCCAAGCACATCTACATGGGAATGTGTCTTCTTCCATCGATAGAAAAATATATTTCTTTTTAAAAGAGATACAGCACTTTTTAAAAACTATTTATATTCTATTCCTTCCTTTCCTGCTGATCAATATTACAGCAGCAGTATAGGTGAAGCAGTTAGAACCTGTGTGGTTTTTTTAAAGATAACATAGCGCTGAAACTTCTAGAAAATGAGTGGTTGGCCTCTGTAACTTGAATGACGATGCTTTCTTTAAAGTGTTAACTTTCACGTGGACAAAACCAGAAAGCACACGAATAGCTGGTAGCCATGATTTTAAATACTAGTCAAGCATAGCTGTTACTGTGGTTGATGAAGTCTTTTTTTCATCTATGCTCTTGTAGATGGAAAACAATCAGTACAATGTGTTTATAAACAAGTACTTGTTGCCTCAGCCCAAAAATCTAGCCTTGCTGTTCCCCCATTGTGTGTTTTCCATGGTTTAAAATACATCTAGGGATCCCCTGTTTAATGTGCTGTTTGGTGTTTGTACAGAGAAATGTGGAAGTTCTAATGAGTAGGGACTGTCTCTTAAGTGCATATTATGAAGCAGGTTTCAAGGCATTCCTAGAACTACTTGTCGCTAATGCATTATTTAACAGCACCTTGTTTTAATATAGCATAGGAGTCATCTTCCTTTTATGAAAGTAATAAATTCTAAAGAGAAAGAAGAAAGGCTTGTGTGGGAGGTGGAGGGACCATTAGTATGGAATGGTCTAGGCTTTGAAGACTTATCAGTGATGTACAGCTCTTTATTTAGATACTCCGAATCAATAATCGCGCCCCAACTGACAAAGCTGTGCCCGCACAGCCCAACTGTAGTTGCAGTTATATGAGCAAAATCCATTTGTTAGTCTAGTTTATTTGATTTGGGTAACTGGTCTGAACTTGCCCTGGGAAATTCCCGTAGAATATTAATTCCAGTTATCCCTTTCTCTTATCAGAGAAAATCAAGTTTTATACCCCAAACTGGAGTGCCTGGTAACAGTATGAAAGTCCAAAAATAAACTTCTAGTTATCTAGATATAAAATTCAGGTTTTCTCCCCTCTTTCTTGTGAGTTGGATTTTTTTTTTTTCTCAGCATGAAATCTAATATACTGGTAAGGCAGATATTGTTACTGTAGTTAACGTTCTGTTGTTGCTGCAGACTTCTACCAGCAGTGTGCTGTGTTACAGAGGGCTTAAAAATGTCTCTCATGAGTAGGTCTTACTTAAGCAAGTATCTATAGTAACTTCCTAGTACACTGACATCGCTTGTGCTGTGTTTTCCCAGATGAGTTACCAGTGTAACAGCATGCATTTGGAAAGAGCTCAGGTGGCAAGAAGCCTTCTCTTCTTAAGTTAGTCTCTTCCAATCTTTCATCTCCTCCAAACTTCTTACAAGTTGTAAGTGCAGTCTATTTAGTTGAATGAAGTGCAATATTTGATATGAAGCGAAAACATTTCAGGGGGTTAAAATAAACTATGAAATTGCATAGTTTTGCTTTTGTCTTTTTTATTTCCTTTATAATAGTATTGAGCATATGGCGAACTGTGTTAGGAAGTGATAACCAGATTATTAATCTCTTGGTGTTTGCACCAACTAAGTATAAAATCACGTGGGCAAAAAAAATACAAAATCACACGTTTGAAGATCTGGCCCTTTGTATGCTGCAATAGGATTTAACTTTTACTCCAAATTGAGAGTGAGGTTGTTGGCTTTTTCAACTTTATTACTGAATTATGTTTCAATTACATAGTCTCTCGACTACGAAGTCTCTCAAATGACTGAAATTGCAATGCATGGACAATTCCTGTGGCATTCATACTTCACATAGCTGAAGAAAGATTTGAGAGACACAGGATAAAGTCTTTCACTGACGTCAGGATTAAGCGTGCTGCTTCTGACGTGATGGGAGTTCCTCCTGCATGCTTTTCTTTGCTTGTGAGCAAGTATGAATCATCCCTTCTTGCCTTATTGTTAGTTAACGTTACTATAATTGGAGGATTTCTAGAAGAGGAATGTTCCCAGATAATTCCTTTATTTGAAACTTTTGGAGGAAGGTGGGCGTGTTGGAAGGTGTAGCTTGTTTTGCTGGGCTGTGCTGGAGTTAGCATGGTGCTAACAACGGGGTCCTTGTCTCCTTATTTTCATTCCTTTGTTTGTGTGTGTGAACTCTAAAGCTTTTATTCTCCAAAAGGTTGTAATCAAATGTGAGGTAAAGGTTGGTCTAGAGTCTTGGTAATGTGCACCTTCACATCTACTCTGTGTAACCTACACCCAAGTATGTGATACTGAGGCTCAAACTTTCAGTCAGCAAGTATTTTGTTCCATGTGCCCTTCTGTTTTGCTTAAAACTTTGCTAAAGAAATTACCTAAAGTCTTTATGTTCATTGTAGGTCAGTTATACATTTCACCAAAAAAATGCTACCAAGTGACTTTTCTGTTTGTTAATGATTAGCTTATTATCCCTTTAATTCATATGCAAGGTTTTAGTAATAGGCTGCTTTTAGTAACCTGACTGCTGCTATCTCTTAATTCCTTTTAGCATCTCCCATATATTGTTTGTGCCCGATATGGAGGTTTTGGAGTAATTTTTATCCAATATTCTGTTTGCTTTGGGTACTGCCTGTTTTGGGCAGAGCACTAATTTTACCAGCTATGCTTGCTAAAATTACAATTTGTATAGTCTACATCAAATGGTTACTCTTTTATTTACACACAGTTTAGTCTTATACCTACCACCACTGAATCATGGCTAGCGTTGTTTTTTAATAACTGTTTGTTATGTAGGTGATTTAGGAGACTGAAACTTTAGTAGACTGGGGAGCTAGGGTTTTTTTATTGAATGATCATACTGACTAAAAGCAAATCCTACACCTGAAAGTACAGTGCCAGTGATTAAATGTTTTTTGCATGTCTTCTGAATCTTCTCTGGTTTATACGCTGGATACAACCACATTTTAAAAGATTATACAATCAAGATTTGAGTGTGGATCATGCAGGCAAATCTTCTGAATGCTCTATAGGAGTAGTGGCTGGTTGCCTCCCTTATATCTCTCTTTAAGTAACAGCAGAACTTGAGATCAGATTGCTGAGGCTTTACTGCACATAGTTTGTACCGAAAAGCAGCAGCCATTCTTTGTAGTTTACATGTCAAAGTGGCTTTTTAATTTCTTGTCCCAACAACTGGGAATCTGAAAACTACTCAGTCTTGCATAGGTTAACCATAGCTGTGTAACAAACTACACATACCATTCTAAAGTGCACTGAAATTTCTTTGAAAGAGTTCCAGGTAGTCACATACCATAGGAGGTTAATCATAATCTTGTTTTTGAGCCACCAGCATCAGTGCTGGGTATGAATTCTGTCCTTTACCAAGAGCATGGCTGTTTCATGAGCATGTAAAAATCTGCAATTATTCTTGCACTGGTTTGTCACCTTAATGCTAAGTAACCTTATTAGTGAATGAAATTATTAGAACAACGAAAACAACTTTTCTTTATTCAAAAATACATGTTTTATCAAGATCAAAAATAGTTTTAACTTTGGAAAAAAAACCCAACTCAGTTTAAAGTGACCTTTTTATGCCACTTCAAAATTATTGGTTGTAGTTTTTAGTGCACTTCTAATTCCATAACATTTATGGTTTAACATTCAAATCGTTCTATTGCTTGAGAATGTTAGATTTCCATATCAATGATGTAAGATATATTTTGTTGTAGTTCGGAGCAGAATTTCGACGTTTTTCTCTGGAGAGATCCAAACCTGGGAAGTTTGAGGAGTTCTATGGATTACTGCAGCATGTGCACAAGATACCAAATGTTGATGTGCTAGTGGGATATACGGACATTCATGGAGACCTGCTGCCCATCAATAATGATGACAATTATCATAAAGCAGTTTCCACGGCCAATCCTCTACTCAGGATTTTCATTCAGAGAAAAGGTAAGTGCACTTAAAGTCTGTGAATCATTTGTTTATCCGGTTATACTGTGCTGCAGTAAACAGCATGACGTATGGAGGAAAAAACCCTTCAGTCCTATTTCATCATGTTGAATTCCGTAATAATTATGGATCATGAAAGGTATTCACAACTCGCCTCTCTTGCAAGACTTTCCTCAGGCAACCTATTTATATTTTGAACTTTTTTTTGCTTGTATTTAGTTCAGTTAGATAAAGTCAAGTTAAATCTCTAACAAATGTTTCTTTCTGGTTTTATCTAAGAGAATGAAAATAGGCTTGAAACCTCTTGGGTTTTCTGCTCTGCGTCTTGGTTGCCTTTCACTTAAAATTCTGATCTTGATCAGACAAGAAGAGAGGCCATTACAGGATGGAAAGGAATCTTGAAAGTCTTATTACATGAAGTATTAAATGTCAGTATAAATTAAAGACTAACTTTGTAATATGCTACTCTTATCACACTTTCCTAATAAAACATTCTGAAGCTTTCAAAATGACATGCTTATTTCACTTAGCAAACCCCAAATGTGAGTGCTGCTCAGTTTGTTGGTTTGCCTTTAAAAATAGCACGTCTTCTAGGCACAAAGTTCTGGTTGTCTTTTTCTATTGTCTGCTTTTGTTCATGAAGGAAAAAAAAAGATCAAATTTAAAGTTGTATTTGTTGCTGTCCAGGAGAACATATTCTATATATGGAAATAAAGGAGAGCGGAGAAATCTAGTGATGTCATTTGAAATTGTTTTAATATAGAGAAGTCAAGAAAACCTGATTTCTGCTCTTTTTGGTTTCCTGCTTGCACACATGTGTGAGTGTGCATGCAGTGTGTGTGTGTATATATGACCACAGGCAAGTACATTTCCTATACTAGTAAGGCAGTCGACTGATCTTTGAATAGCAGAGAGCTTCTTACTTAGCTGTTTTACAAAGATGTGCACTGTTCCTTGTTGTTACTAAGACAGGCTTTTTTTCCTTGGAAAGTACTTGGACATCAGAAGCTTTTATCAACTTTCCCACTCCGAAAAATGAATAAGCTCCACAACAGCCTGACACAAAAACAATATTCAAAAGCAGTGTGGCTGCCTGCCAGCTGCTGCATTGCTGGCAAAATGTGTTTGTTTTGTTTGTATTGAGGATAGTACAGTCTAGTAAGGCCTGTTTTCAGTCCTGGACTGCCAAAGGAATGAGCTATTTGCTTTAATAGAAGCTGGAGGTAGTAAAGGTCTATGATTCCATTTAATCTCCTACAGTAGCCATATGACGAGAACAGATAAGCCACTTTGTCAGACTGGGATTATTGAGTTTATATTTTAACACCATATGTTTTTAGATTGTTATTGGTGTTACGTATTTAATGCTGACTGTTCCTAATGTTACATTGTAACACCTTATACCTTCAATGAACCTTTAAAGCAAGATGGATTATTTCTTGTTTTTCTGCTGTGAGGAATTGATATAATGCAGAGAACTAGAAATAAGATTAACCCACTTAAGTTTATCATGCCAAGAATTTATTAGCAGGAAAAGCTATGTAGAAAGTATCAGTTGTCATCACCTTCCCTTTGAGACTAGACTCTTCTGGCTATAGGGCAGATCTGACTTAGCACTTCCAGCACTGTACTTTGTTCTGAATTTATTGTGATCATTTTGATAATTTGTGTTGATTAAATTGAGGCTTTGATTGCATTAGCATCTTTGCCATTATAGAACAGAAGTAGGTTTGATGGAAGATAAGGAAATAACTTGATTCTGTATTTTATTTGTCATAATTTGCCTGTAACTAAAGCTGAATTGCAGGAGTTAGAGATGTCATAATTTGTGCAGCATAATTTGTTTAGGTGTGATTAATTGCACATATCTGTATTGGGTGTACCTCTGAAAATCAGATATCTGAACAAAAAGCTGCTATTGATAGGGCAGCTTTGAGCTGTGCTGTTTTGGAACTATAAATAATCAGCGACACAAGGTACTTTTCTACCTGCCAGACTTCTTGTGGCTTTTTTTCTAATGGAACTTTGCCTTTTTTTTTTTTTTTTTTTTTTTTTTTTTTTTTTGTATTTCCAGATTTAATAGTTGGGATTTTACGATCTTGGGCAAAAAAACACTGTGGGGAAGAGAGAAAGTTTTTGCTGTCTTAAAGACAGGAAATTTTATTATACTGTATTACCTATTGAGAAGCTCCATGCAATTTGTGGAAAGCTAATGTAAGGTATGAGCAGGCTACAATAAAATCTAGGGGAAATAGTATTAACTTAGTATATCGCATTCAAGGACACCTGAAGGGGTTGAAATGGAGGCTACAAGGTGCTTTTGCAATGTTATTAATAAGTGACAATTGGATAATGAGACTCTGAAATTTCAGAAATTTTATTATGCCAGAATAAGCACTCTTTTCTGTTCAATTTTGACTCTTAATTTACGAAAGCTAGGAAGTTCTCTGTCCTAAGCACTTACATGTCTTGGTTAATGTGGTAAGAAACCTAGAGATCCTGTAATGAAATGAAATCCAATCACATTATTCCTCTTAGACACTTCTAATTGTATTTAACTAAATGACTTTTTAAAATATTTTAAACTGCTCCAGTACTAAATCTAAACTGGAGCTTGATATTACACAAGTCAAGAATGGCCATCAGTTTGCGGGAAAACAGTTGCTTATTGGTATTTCATTCTGCAGTTTAACACATTAACAGGTACTGTTGACATCTGGAATTTAAAGGTTAAACTGATGTATCATGATTGAATCCAGATGTACGGGAGTCTCTCTGTCTGTGAGAAAAATCTTTCTGAAGATAAAATGGTGGGGGGGATAGAGTCTGCACAGGCCCTGAAGGGCAGTTCAATGTGGGGAACTTTGGATTGTAAATACAAGAATAATAGAGATGATAACAAAAGATATGTTTCATTATAATGTCCTTAAAACTCACTTGCAGGATATTAAATTACAATATACAACTCGTGCAAGTTCTGCATCTACATGCCAGTATATACTAAAAAGTGGGGTTTTGGTTAATTCATTTGTGCCTCTTGAGAGAGACTTTTTCACTGAGAAGCTTCATTTCAGTGAAAAGTAAAAGGAGTTGGCTTTTTAAACAGCTCTCTGTGGAATATCCTAGCTATTCTGAGTCCTCTTCCTAAAAACATAGGTTAGTTTCCTAAAACCATGTTTTGTATGTTTTGTTGTAACTTGTGATTCAATAAGAGACAGGATTTGTTGGGACTTATTTAAAAAACGCTATATTGCATCTGTATTCAAGTGCACTAAAAGATTTGGGGGTTTTGAAAATTTAATTCTTGAGGAGTAACTCTACTTTGCAAATAGATCAGGAAAACATTTTAAATATCTGTATCGAACAATGTTAAATTAAAACCAGATGTGGCATTTATGGGCTTTCATTTTAAAATTCATGTAATAAGTATATACAGATTGGTGCCACCTTGAGCTTGAAACTGCTGGGAGAGAAATCATTCTTGTACCATGTGGAAGTTCTCCTTAACGCTATCTGTAGTTAACGCCTTGTCCTTTGGCTTTATGCCAAAATATTTTCCGCTGCAGCTTTAAACTGATTAGCTGGGTGCCAGAACAAAGATGCTTTTGTACTCGAGAATATTGCTTTAGAAAATTTGTTTAGCAGTGCAAGAGAGGTTAAACAGAGTCACGCTGCTTGGCTGAGATTTGGAGAGATGAGTTTTCATCAACTCTCCACTATTTCTTTTTCCTGTAAATTATGTAACTGTACATGTTAAGGTTTGTGTTAATTTTGAATTTTTAGACTGCTAAGACTAGTTACAATGCAAAGCAACTACCCTCTGGTGCTTTATATTTCTTAAATATTTTGACATGTGGCTTGCAATTTTGGGATGCTTTTACTTCAACAATGTGTCATGTAATCTAACTAAGTTTGTTTCTAAAAGCAAAATCACCAGCTCAGTGTTAAGATTTCTGATTGTTTATTTGTCTTCTGAAAGAGACTTCTGAAGTTCTTGTTTCTTCCAATATGTGTTTTTCTGATCTTAGTTTTTGTTTTAAAAGCACTTTTGAATCTGTTAGTTCACATATAGATACACTTACATGGTATTTCTTTCAAAGCCAGTCTTTTTGCAACCGGTATTCATGTTTTCCAACTAACTGTGAAAAATTTGATTTGGACAAAAGTTTTAAACCTTATCAGCTGGTAGTTATGGGAAGGCAGGTTGGGTGATTGTTTTTGTGGAGACTGTTCTTGTTGGGGAAAGAAGCTGTGAAAAGCCATGTGAGTAGTTCTAGATCTAACTGTTGCATAAAGAGCACAAACTTACTGTGATCATTTGCAGGACACAGTAACTCCTTGGATGTAATAAATGTGTACATGGTTGTATATCCAGTACATGCCCAATTTACAATATGGTGTTAAGTGCCTCGCGATGTGCCACCACTACAAACCTAGAAGTGAAGCTTCTGAAATGAGGCAAAATGACATGTCTTGCCTGTGCAATGTCTCTCCGGTTCTTGGAATATTTTTTCCTCTGGTTTTGTCAAATTTACCATTGACTGTGCAGCCTTAAAACCAGAGTTCTAGAGTATCAGAAATCTACACTACTTAGATGTGCACTGCACAAAAAAGTTTGTACATAGTTTTTGAGATCACTAAGATGCGTATTGGCTGCTGCTGGGGAAGAGGAAATCCATGGCCTAAAAAGTAACATTTGCACTCATTAACATTTTTAATTCAAATATTAAAGTCACCATTGTCTACTGTTTGTCTAAAATCTTCGCCTATACTATCACTTGTTAGTTTGTGTTTAGCAGTAAAAGACATTTAAAGCAAATCTAGTATCTTATTTCACAATTGCCCTTTCCAAGTTGTTTTGTAAGCAATTGCACTTCCAAATAAAAGAGGAGCTATTGCAACTCATTGAATTGCAAAAATCCTCCCAATGTAAGGACCAGATGTCTAACTTGAAACTGGTTGGGTGGGTTGTCAGTAGAGATAAGGGCAAAACTTCTCACAGTTTTTTCTTTGATCATAAATTTTAAGTAAACTTTAAAAGAATTGCTCCATGTTGTCTGAAAAATCAGCTTGTTAGTTCTCAGCAATGGAGTACAGGATTTTTAATGGCTGATCTTCAGTCAGATATCCCAAATGCTTTTTTTTTTTTTAACAGAGAAAATGGTAAGTTTGCATTTTTGGAGATGCTTTACACTTCAGACACAGTCACCTATTATATGCTTTAGTTTGGGAGGTTGGATTGTTTTTTAATTACCCACTCTTCAACACAACTCACTTAACACTCTTAGCCTCGAATCTGTTCTTCCGAGGCCTATTTCTAAAGCTGCCTTCCTTGATGTTGAGATCTAATGTTATTTTATTTTAACCCTGAATTACTTTTTTATTTTTCTCCCTAACCTCTTTTACTGAAGAACCATAGTAATTCCATGCTTTCAGACTCCTAAGTAAACTAAAAATTATTTCCTGTTTTCACAGTCATCTGAATTAATGTTCTCAAGCAGAGCTAGTGTAGATTCTTCTGTTTGTTTCTACCTTCCTACTCTTCTGTGTACAATTTTTAGAATCGTAGAACAGCACAGGTTGGAAGGAACCTTGAAAGATCATCTGGCCCAACCTTCAGTGGGAAAGGGAGCCTAGGTGAGATTATGTAGCACCCTGTCCAGTTGCATTTTGAAAACATCTAGTGATGGGGACTCCACTGTGTCCCTGTGGAGGCTGTTCTAGTGACTGATTGTTCTCACAGGAGGCAAAAAAATTACTTCTGTTGAGATGGAACCTCTCCCAGTGCAACTTGTACCTATTGCCCCATCTTCCCCATGTGGCTTTGTTCTCTTAGCAGCCACCCCTTAAGTTCTGAAATGCTGTGGTGAGGTTCCCCTTGAGCCTTTTCTTCTCCAGCAAGAAAAGACCTAACTCCTCCTTCAGTCTTTCCTGATAGGGCAGGTTCTCCAGCCCTTTGATCATCTTTGTGGCCTTCCTTTGGACCCTCTCTAGTCTGTCTACATCTTTCTTGAATTGGGAGGGCCAGAACTGGACAGAGTACTCCAGGGGTAGCCTGACAAGCACTGAGTAGTGAGTTGATCACCTCTATTCTCTTCAGCTTCTCCACCACAACCCCCAGCCCCCTTTCAGCTGGCTGTTCCCCAGCCACACAGATCCCAGCCTGTACTGGGCTCTTTGGTTGTCTCATCCTGGGTGCAGGACTTTGCACTTGGCTTTGTTAAACTTCATACTGTTCTTGCAGGCCCAGTCCTAGATTGAGCTTCATTTTTACCTGCTGAATCGCAAGGAGGCAGGGAACCAGATTTTGCAGGGGCTCTCAGTGGGTGAAGTGGGAGAGAGAAGTCCCCAGGGTGCTGCCAATATGCACTTTCTCCCGTGAAGTGAGAGCCTTGTGGGGTGTCTGCTGAACTAGCACATGTGGAACAACTTGTGTCAGTGCTGTCTTTGTTTATTCATCAACTCTTGCAGAAACACCAGTCTGGGTGAAAAGATGGCCAAATCTGAAAAATGTTAGAGGTAAAAATTAACTGTTCGAGATGGATATAATATTCTAGGGAGGCATCAGTGTCCTCCCAAAGTAACTGCCACGAAAGTGACTCAGGAGTGTAGTATGGCCATGTAGACGTAGCTGTCTTCAGAAATAACTCCTGCTTGTGTCAATTAAATTGGTGAACAACTTTATCTGAGAAGTTTAATAGAGCGATGTTCTGTCTTTAGCAAACAGCTTTGCTAGATTTAAGGTGTGAGGTTTTTTTTTTTTTAAACAAAATAAAATTAAGAAATGTAAGTGAGGCCATCATCAGGACACATTTTTTTAACTCATGTTGATGAACTGTTTTACTACTATTTTGTACACACAAGGTATGAGTTTGTAATAAATCCCTTTGGGGTTTTGGTGGGCTAATTTAAATTTGTATCTTTTCCTGTTGTCACTTATCTTTCAGAATACTAATTCCAAGGCTGCCTTAATAGACCAGTCATTCTTAAAAAACTCTTATTGTTTTCAGCAGCCGTAATGTCTGGGGAAGGGAGGAGTTGTTATTACATGTTAGAATAGTGTTAGTCTATTGCTTTGGAACTACCTTCTCTGTTCTATTTTGCTTAAAGCATCTGAAGAGTCCAGGTATAACTGGTACATGTCTGTATATCTTCATCTTAGCCTGGAAAAAAATCTTCTGACTTACCAACTCTCGCTGTGTCCTTTTTTCATCAGCAATTGACAGCTCTCCTGAAATTTCACACTAGGATAGCATTTCCATAGTTATTTCAATTCACCAATTGAAATGTATAGCAATTCTTTTACTTTCTTGGCTGTACCAATGGCATCTTAATGTGATAATACAAAGAAGTCCCAACTTCTCTGAGTCCCAGAGTCAGTGCAAACCAGTTCTACTTGATTTCTTTTTTTTTTTTTATCCACTGCAGAAAAGCATTGCAAAAATACAAGTGTAAATCCAAGGAAACTGGAATCTGAGTATGTTTTGGTTTGTTGCCTTTGGAGGGCTATGGCATATTAAAAAGAAAAATCGAAGCTTCCTTTGGTAAACAGGCATTTCAGGCATCAGAATTGCTTCTGCAGAATGTATTTTTTTCCTCCATTTGAAGTATTTGTATGATTTAAAATTCTAAGCCATTTGCATACTTCTGTATCAAATTGTGGCAGTTACAGCATTGCTTGTATGGAACAGTTTTGCTTCAAGTATTTGTGTGCAAGATCTCTTTGTTTTTGCTCCACAGCCATTTTACCTACACTGCATGGGGGCGGGGAAGAGAGTGCAGAATGGAATAAGCTTTCTGGAGTTTGAATCCAGGTCACTTGGCGAGCTTCCAGGAACTAGGCAATAATAGGCACACTGGCTGCTTTCCCTTTTTCATTCTTTCTTTTCCAATGATCTGAAACCTGAGGAGAGAAAACTAACAAGTGGAATTACTCTGAATAAAATTAAAATGTTTCTAGGAATGTATTCACTCTTTCCATTCTAACCTTTCTCTCAAGGAGATAGAGTATGGTTCTTTGTGTCTCTACTGCTGCTAACTTGCTTTAATTGTTGTGTGTACTGTCGTTCCTTTGGTAGTAGGAAACCAAAAGTATTACAAACTTTGAATCTCATAACATTAAAGCTCTTGTTTCACGTGTAGAGAGAATTGTTTCTACTATAGCAAGCCAGAAATCTTCTAGCTGAGGCATTTCATTCTGCTTACCTAAAGCACGATAGCAATTCGATATGGACAACATAAAGTGATCTAATCATCAATGTGCTATGTCTTACAGAAGATGCAGACTACAGTGCCTTTGGTACGGATACTATGACAAGGAAGAAAAATGTCTTATCAAATGTGTTACGTCCGGATAATCACAAGAAGAAACCGCACATTGTCATTAGCATGCCACAAGACTTCAGACCAGTGTCTTCGATAATAGATGTAGATATTCTTCCAGAAACCCATCGCAGAGTACGACTTTACAAATACGGAACTGACAAACCCCTTGGATTCTATATACGAGATGGCTCTAGTGTCAGAGTAACACCGCATGGATTAGAGAAAGTTCCAGGGATTTTCATATCTAGACTTGTCCCTGGAGGCCTGGCTCAAAGCACGGGCTTACTGGCTGTCAATGATGAAGTACTGGAGGTGAATGGAATAGAGGTTTCAGGAAAAAGCCTTGATCAGGTTACAGACATGATGATTGCAAACAGCCGTAACCTGATCATTACAGTAAGACCAGCAAACCAGAGAAATAATGTTGTGAGGAACAGTCGGACTTCTGGCAGCTCCGGTCAGTCTACTGAATCCAGCCTTCCAAGTAGCACGCCAAATATTTTAGCAAATTTCTTGCAAGGAGAAGAGGAGAGCGATGAAGAGGACATTATTATAGAAGATAGTGGTGAGCCACAGCAGATTCCAAAAGCTGCACCTACCAGCGAAAGCCTAGAATCGTTGACACAAATTGAACTCCTTCATGAGTCAACGCAAAACGGATTCCTTCCTTCCAGTGAGATGAACTTGAATCATTCAGCAGGCAGCGTTAGCATGGAATATGAAGTACAAGATGCAGAGCATAAGTCATTAGAAGAAGATGGAACTATAATAACACTATGAAATTGTGTACTTTGTATTAAGGATGCCATATATGTTTTAATTTGGCTTACTGTGTAATACATATTATACCTCTCCATCTACCGAGCACTGCAGTTATATTAAAAGGAGGGAAAAAGGTAAATACAAGAAGTTCAAAATTATGTAAGTTGACTAACTTCAGTTAATTCTGCACTTCAATGTAAATACTTCACAAAGATGGACGCTAATTGATATATGACTGAAACTGGATGAAGAAAATTTAAATTGAAAATGAAGGATAGCCAAGAGATGGCTGTGAACTTTCTTTTAATGGTACATTATTTTTTTTTTAAATGCAGCATACTACTGGTTCTACAGAAGTAAACTTCCATTATTGTGTGAGGTTGACTACCTAATGTACTGTGGTTTCATGTTCATCTCAAGTGCTGCTTATGTGTGATGGAGCTGCTTTAGCCACTTCATTCCTGTTCTGGACTGGTGTTTAGCTGGTAGAGCTGTTTGTGTGGCTCTGGGTGAGGAAACTGAAAAATAAGCAGGAGGTGGGGCGGGAAGAGATATTCTTCGTTGGTCTAGTTGAGCAACAGGGATAGCTGGTTGATAGTGGTCAGCAACTGGACAACAGTCAGGGTTTGAAGGTGGGGACTTCTGAAGTTGTCTATTCCTATGTAAGTGAATGTGCAACCACAGGCTCGTTAGTCATGCACCTTTACTGTTTTTAATGGCCAGGTAAGCTTACTTTTAATGACTATGATTTTGAAATTCAAATGTGAAAGTCTTAACCCTTAGGTATCAAAGACCTGTTCTCATTTTTAGTTTGCAATGTTTAAGGATATCATTTGATTTAGTTGCTAATCCCAGTAAATGTCAAATAAATCGAATGTAAAAATACTATGGAAACAAATTAACATAATCTATGTTAAAATTGCCATCCTAGTAGAAGTTGTAAAGATTTCTACTAGGAAAGGTTTGTTGTAGTGGGTCTGATTTGTGTAAAAAGTGATGTTCTTCAAACCTAAGCAAGTCAGAACAACTTGAATCAAACCCCTGGATTAAAAAAAAAAAAGTTTTAAATCAGAACGAGGTTTTAATAGAACTTGTTTGAGCCATGTGTTATTAAATTATTCATTATAGTGAACTTAACTGTAAATGCTGACCTTTGTGTACCACTGGCTGGGTGTTTTGAATATTAAAAAGTTGCTATATGTAAAACAAAATACTATGACAAGTCCTGATACTGCAAGTGCACAAGTATGCCTGTAATTAGCTGCAAACTTACTAGGAGAATTGCAGGGAGAGACTTCTAGCTTTTTTCCCCTCCCTTTCCCCTTTTGGTATCTCCTGCTTTACCACTTTGGCCCTCAGTTCCCAACCTGACCCTTCCCTGGAAATGTAAATTGTGGCAGGAAAATGAGATGGGGACTAACAGGGTTGGGGAGAAGGGTGGATGGAGCTTTTCACTAGGAGTCCACCAGTCTCTGTCAATCTCTAAGAAGGAAATAGGATGCTACCAGTTCTGTTCTGTGGGATTGTGCTGGCCAGAGCCAGCATCAGGCTCTTGGAAGCATGTTCTACCCTGCGGGGAGATATGATGAGTAGGAAAGGAAACTACCCCATTTCTTTTCCCTCAGTCTGTCTTGAGGAAACTTCTACCTCTGGTAACTTTACTAACGAGACTAACTGTAAGCCTAATGTTAAGGCATCTGTAAAAGTCTTTATAGGATATCAGAGGCTAAAACTGTATTTGTTTAATACTTTTGTAATGATGTAAACAAAATTGCTTCAGAAATTATGACTTTTTAATTTTACTAAATGTAAAACTTAAATTCATATCTCATGAGCATAAAATTTATGAGCATATGCTCTCGTGAGCATATTATTTTAATTCATATTTCATGAGCATTAAATACGTATCTCAAGCCTTCAAAACCATGGGAGTTCAAGTCTCTTGGATGGCAAGAAAGGCTGTATTCATGCCCTTTTTGATTTATGGAGAGTTGGCATAACAGACAATGGCACTTTGCAAATACAGGTTAGAGGTCTGCTTTGTTGGATTTATTTATGGTTTCTTCAGTATGCATATGGAGAGGCCCTGGAATCTTTTTCCAACATAAGTAAGAATTTTGAAGTGTTTTACTGATTTTTTTGCTAATAATTATTAAAAATAAGTAACTACATCCACTTAGTATGAAATGAGGAAAATAAATGTTCAATCTGCAACATGTAGATTTTAAATAGACATGTTTTCTCTCAGTGCTGCTCTACACTTCCTTTATTTAAGGAAGATTGTTTACTTTAAAATGTCTTTTTTTTTTCCTGTATCAAAAGACTTTCCTTCCTGTATGAAGTCATCAGTGGAGGGTGACTTTCATTTATTATGCTAGTTTGCACTTCTGTGCCTTTTGTTTACTTGAATGTATTGTGAATAATCAAAGGAATGAAGGCACTGGGATGAGAAGAGCGATGAGGTCCACAGATACAGAAAATGAACTGGTAGTGCACTTAATACAGGTGGAATGTTTTCATTCGGCGCAGATACATTGTGGGTCTAATGTGGTACATTAGTATTTTGCAGCTTGGCTAATAGCTTTGAGCTATTAACTCATACAGGAGGGTTGAGTCTGAGAATGCTGGTGTTGCAAAGTAACTTACTGCTTAGGTACAAACACCCAAGGTTAGCGCTGCCAAACTTTGTGTTACCTACTCTGTACTTTTAACAGCTGCATGACTAGTTTGACTATGTATGCCAGTATTAAGGACTTGTAGAAATTTAACTAGGGTCCTACTCTAAACAGCATGAGAATACATCTCTTGGGACCTTTCCTGCAAAGTGATTAGTCTAAATGTAAGACGATATTCATTTAACACGTCATGTTTTGTTTTACAGAAATTTGGTAACGTAACAAAACTAAACATTTGGGATTTGATAAAAATATTAAAGAATAAATCTAAAAATGGATTTTAAAGTGTGTATTTTACAGTTACAATGACAGACTGCACAGCATGTAATTGCTTAATGCTGCAGTTACCAAAAAGTTTCTAAAGTTCTTCCATATCTTACTAATGCATACACTGTTAATCACAAAATATTTTTAAATTGTTACTTCAGGATGATCAACGGTTGATTATGAGTGGCTAAACTTAATTTTATATATAAATGGTACTGGGGTTCAGTATAAGGTTTTTTAAAATATGCTGGTATTGTTAGCCTTTCATTCACTACCTCCTAAATTTTTAACATCTTTGCGGTTTTCTCCTTGGAAGAAAATACTTAAAGGCTTGACTGTTTTATATAGATTTTATCTTTAGCTAAAAAAAGAAAAAATCCAAAAGTGATAGTGAGGATGCTACGCATGATTGACAATATTACGCTGCTATTAATGTAATCTTTGTGTATTAAGTATCCTGTATGTGTAAATTGTATTTTCAATCCAGATTTTATAAATTAATTTATAAATATCCAAATTATTTCAAAACGGAATGGAAAACTGAAATTCCTTTGACTAGTGTTAAATGTTGTGTACATGCACAGTGGGGGAACAAGTCATTCCTTACTTGCAACTGGGAGATTTAAGTGCACCTTAATAGGAAAAAAAAGAACAAATTCTTAATAGAATTAAGATGCATTTACTTTGAAGTTCTGTTATGGTACTGGATAAGTCAAGCCTAACTGTGAATCATATGTTTTTTCCACAACTGAATGAAATTTAGGACAATGTTCTCACAAGCTGTCTTTAACATATGTGTATTTTTGTGAATATTATGTATTTTCTAATTAAATTTTACTTGCAATGTGATTTTTACATGAATGAACTTGTTTAAAATGTCAAATATCAGTATTTTTCTTACAACTTTAATGTATAATGTACATTGGTATCTCACTGAATGAAGATTGATTTTACAAAATCAAGCTAGCTGTAGTTGTATATTAGTCTTATATTTTTACAGACTGGAATAATAAATGGATATAGAAACAAAATGGTTTTTTCTCAATTACTTTGTCAGATAAGTAAAAAAGAGGAAGAGTGTATGCTCTTATTCTCAAGTGTGAAAGTAGGTGGGCTTTGTTTTTTTCCAAGAGGAATTGGGCAGCAAGGGTGTTGGGTTTTCATAGCAGTCTCAAATGTTTGCTTCCTCTGCTCCCTCCTCTGGGGCAAATCTCAGCGCATGGAAAGTACGTGAGGGTTCAAAATGTTTGTCCTCAGTCCTGTTGACTAACCTGTGATGTGCTTATTCCTACAGCAGCTGTAAATAGTGAATCTTGCATTGTATTGCTTGCCTGAGGACTGCTCTTAATGCAGTTTAGGTCGTGAGATCTGGAAGATGGTCCCTCATCCCCTGTCACCTTTGTCTCGTGCTGCTGGTGATGTGGAGGCTTTCACTGTTACTGTAAGTATTTGGTATAACTCTGCATTAAAATTTTAACTTGAACCCAGTCCACTTGCAAATGTTTTCTCCCATATCTAATGCCTTGGCAGGCCTTGTAAACATTTACCTGGTGACAAAAGGCTGGAGTTTTTTTTAGCCCTTTGTGTAGGGCTTTTGTGACTGTTGGTCTCGGGGCTGATCTTATGACTTCTGTATCTTCCTTCATATATGCGTGACTAGTTTCATTTGTATGGTTCAGTGCTTTTCATACTTGCCTGTGTAGCTATGGGAAGGTGACAAAAAGACTGAGAGCAGCACTACAGTGTCTTAATGTTGATATGTAGCTGGAAGAACCCAGTCTACTTCGTCTGTGCGCTCGAGAATGAACGTCTTGTAGCTGGAAGAATTTTCTTTACTTTGCACAGAACCTGACAGCTCACCCCTTTCCTCAAGGAATGCTGAAATTGCTATGGTATTCTTGAAATTATATGAGCTTTAAAAATTCATCCTGCCCTTATTAAAATTCAGGTATGGTATTTTTCTAACTTTAGAACTTCTACCTGAATGCATAAAGCTCTCAGTATCTTGGACATCTCTCCCAGTTTCACTCAAAGTTTTTTAGCATGTCAGTTGTCAGAGCAAGTGACTTTCTAGTATTGCAGCTGAAAACTTTCAAGTATTGAATATTTTGAATAAACTAGATAGGAAAAAATGAGGAGCAAAATCTGAAGGGTTGCAGACAGACTGCAAGATTAGACAATGAAATGGCAAACAATTCAGTGTAGGGGAAAAAAAAATCTGTCTTAATTTTGCCCATGTAATGATGAATGCCAAGCTGACTTGCCTCTCGGGAGCTCATCCTGGGCTACGATAGCTCAGTGAAAACATCAGTCCCACACTTGCTGGCATAAAAAACCAAACTGTGTTAGGAAAGGAATGAAGGACAAAACTGGCAACTTAATGTTACGGTATAAAACTGTGGTTCAGTGATGCTTTTAATAGTTTGGGGTTTTAATTGCTTATTTTCAAAAAGGATACCAGACTGAAAAAAGTAGTCATCTGCGTTATAGGATGTTTTTAATGACAAAACTGAGGACTGCTCGGCCTGAAAAAAATTGTTAAAAGCAATAAAGCTGTGCGTAAACAGCTTTGTATGGGGAAATTAAATATCAACAGATTGAAAAAGTACAGTGGAATATAATTTCCATTTACCAGCTTTGAGTTATTTGAGTCAATAGTGAATTTTATCTCCCTAATAAGTCCTTTTTAAGGAGGTAAAAAATATATTAAATCTAGAGGACACTATTTCATGTAAGGTGTATTTCCACAGAATTAGTCTGGTGTTCACCCAGACTCTGTGCAAATGCATCTCCTCCAGCGTCCCTCGGCTTGGGACTGACTTGGAGGGGAGGAGAACCGTCCCTGGGTGGGAAGGCTCCTCCAGCAAGAGTACAGGCTCTTTTCCTGCACCATTAGCATCCATTAGTGTCTCTGTGCCTTCCAGCAAGCTTCTGTGTCTAAGAGAATTTCTCCTAAGTAAAAGCCACTAAGAATCAAGGGGGTGGGTTATTGTGGGAGCAAAGACTCAGGAAGGTATCCTCAGGAATGCAGGTTTCTATGAGGATAAAGTAGGCCTAATGGGGTGTCTCATATAGGACAAAACCTCAGAGCAGACTAATGCTGTATTGGCCTGCAGTGGAGGCACAGGACAGAAGCTAATCTGGGACAATTGTAAGGGAATGAGACTAAAACGCATACTCATGCAAGTCAGCAACAATATTTCTGCAAATGACTGGAATTCCTACTGGTANCATACTCATGCAAGTCAGCAACAATATTTCTGCAAATGACTGGAATTCCTACTGGTAGTTTACCTAAACCAAGAAACTAACTGTAAAGGGAGAGTGTAACTTTCCTGCTGCTGCCTCCTTGAGGAAGGAACGCAACTGTTAAATACCATGCAGTAACACGTCAGTCCTTTAAATGCAAACAGTGTTTAACTTTCCTCAAGGTGATGAGCTCTTAGCAAGATGTTAGAACTTCAGTTATGTTATGAAATTGAAAACTCACACATGGTTGCAAATAGACTTTCTGGGATTTTTCCTAAGTAATCAATTGAAAAATCTTTCTCTCCTTGGTATAACAGGAAAAAGATTTAGACTAGTGCTAAATACCTCTTTGAAGTTTTCTTGTTATCTTAAGACTAGCTGTGGCATTCCAGTTTCAGACTTGCCTGAATTACTTCTGATGAATGTGTGTTCCTTGCAATAAAAGTATCAATATTCAGATATGATTATGCAGTAGTTGCATGTGGGAATGCTAGAGGGGAATAATCAGCTTCAAGGTAGCTTCATAAATGGCTTCTAATACTAGCATGAGGAAAAATGTGCTGGACCGTAACAGTATTGTTCTTGGATGCTGTAGAAGTATGCAAGAAATGGTACAGCTGGTTCTTAGAGAGGTGAGATTGTAGCCAAAATTTAAGAATTCAGACTCCTTGTGCGGCTGTGATGGATCACTTGTGTACTTTCCCTCTCAAATAGGAGACAAATTTGTCTCTGAGGACTTAATGTAGTATGCTTGATTTTAAAAGTGCTTTAGAAATATGAAGCACAAGGCGATTTGAAGAAGTGCTGTGCTATTTAACCAGCATTTTTTATTACAGCAATTGAGAAGTGTTGCTAATAAGATATCATTTCCCGGCCTTCCAACCAACATTCCTTTCTGCTTGAACTACCATTTTACTACCTGACAGTATATGGAAATATCTTGCACGTTATCAGCATGAAAGACTTATATTGGGCACTGTGATGTTACGTTTAAGAAAGTATATAAGAACATATTTATTGCCCCCACATTTGCTTTCCACAGGAGAACATGGTTCTTCTGCTCTGTGGTGCAATGACTTCTTCAGAAAGGTTTCTTTTGAGCACATGATAATACCTACTTACTGATGTGACGCTTTGTTTTTTTGTAGTGACAGATGCATTGGCAACACTCAGAAACAAGGAGTGGCATTTGAGGGACAGATGAGAACAGCAGATGATGTGAAAGGAGCTAGAGAAGGTAGGGACATCAACCTGTGCAGGGGTTTGTGCCTGCATAAAAATCATTTTATTGGTGTGGTTACAACAAAGCTGATGTGTATCACAATCTGGCATGTCTAAATAGGTTCTGCAAATAAGTTGCCTAGTTATTCACAGCTGCAAGACAAAATGGAGATAAGAGTAAAAAGTTGGAAGCAAATAGGAGAGACGCTAATGAAGGAGGTAAGAGTTGCAGAAAAGAATAGTTGATTTTGCAATAGCCAAAAGTTTATTATGTTAAGCTGTATAAGCTGGTCAAGTAAAAGATCCTACCTCTACATGCAAAAAAATGCAAAAAAAACTGCTTGCAAAAGAAAATTTGAGTGTTTTATTAAACATTGAAATACTATTAACTGTCTTTCAGAAGTACTTCAGGTGGTTAGTAACTGGATCTGTGTAATGTGGAAAAATTGTCTGGTTTTTTTGAGTCATCCTGCTAGGTTAGTATAGAAAAAGTGAAGGAATTTAACATGTGGCTTTCCTGATAAACTATTAGGATAGTGAGCACAGAAGGGTTATCCCAACTGTAGAGCTGAGAAGCAGAGGTCACAAAGCCATTTGGTCATAGGAACAGCAATATAATGCATGATCTGTTCTTTTTAGCACTGTTTTCTCTTGAGAGGTTTTGTTTACAATAAATAATTGATGCCAGTGCTAAAGCTCACACGGATGGCATAGTCTATATGAAAGAATCAGGAGTCATCTACGTTTGTGTTATACTTTTAAAGCACCTAAAACACTCCCCCTGGCTTTTTGTGTCTCTTCTAAACATAACCCCTTCATGCACTTCCTCCTATCACAGATAACTTAATTTTGTAACAGTTAATCTGTGATATACAGCAAATCAGGAATATTTCTTTCTGATCTCTTAAAGCTTCCCAAATACACTTTCCATATCTCATTGAAGTTTTATCTGGTGCATCTTTCCCTGATAGAAACTCTTATCTCAAAGATGCAGAATACAAACCCTTGGGGTTCACAGCATAAATGGTGCCTGAGTGGCTGAGCAGAGAACAGTTAACTCTGCAAACCCACGGCAAACCGGCTGCCCAGACCCAGGGAGCTTCAACTGAAACAAGAAATAAAGCACCCAGCGGTGCAGTGCCTTCTCCTCTATGCAGTGCTGGTCAGTGGAAGATCAGGTTTTGCAAATCTCTTACCAATTTTTAGATAAGAGGGTTTTAGCCACCACAAATGTAGCAGAAAAGGGGTTTGTCTGGTGCTACTGTCGGGGTGACAGACTACGTTCAGCTTGCTCTGTCTGTCCCTACCCTTGAGACAAGGTTTGGGGAAACACTGTAACCCATTAGCTCTTTCTTCTGTTGCTTCAAGTACCTCTGCAAGCCTGGCTGCTTTGATCTTCTCAGCAAACCAGGGACTATAAATTTGACATTTTCTTATGAATGCTTAACTGAACTTAAATTTCTCCTCTTATTCAGGAATAATTTGGTCTTACCCGAAGCCAAGAAAAGCTTTGGATGACAGTGCAGCCCTGTTGTGGCCTTCTGCTGTGCAAACACTCTCAAAAGTAGTTTTATATAGTATAAAATTCTAAAATTAGATAATGTCTCCAACTGATTAGTTGGAAATACTGCATATTGCTTTATGTCCCTGGTACTACAGAGACCACTTGACCCTAGTGTGAGTCTTTAGTACAAAATGCGTGGGCCAAACTTCTTCAGAGGGCAGGGTGCTTCTGACCTCTTCCAACTGAGAATAACACTGTTATTGGGAAGAAACACGCTGTTATTGAGAAATCCTCCCCCTCCTCTATCTACCAGCCCTTGACTGATCATTAGTTATCAAGTAGGTTCTGTTTCCTGCTTCGAGGAGGAAGAACAAGGGACAAGCTGAGAACAGATGGTTATTTTTGTCTCAACTCTGACTGCTGTCTTCATCATCTGTCCTTTTCTAAAATGTCACTTTGGTTTAAGAGTGTGTTTTAAAGGAGCCTAATGCAAGGAAGAGCATCTTCTGTAGTGAAGCAGCATCCAAGAAGACTCTCTTTAACTGCAGGCTTCCCCAGGGAGTCTCACAGCTCCATCCTCAGGAAGAAGGACAGGTTTTTTTGTAATTTAGGTACTGTGTCACAAATTCTGCTCTGCCTTATGTAAAATTGAATGTCTCCGACGTCAAGTCATTTAAATTCTCAACTTGCAAACAAAGCATAGAGAAATTCTGAGCACCTTAAAGCTGTGTTTGCAGCAGCAGCAAAGATAGATGTAGGGTCTAGTGCATCTGATCATTTAAATCTGAGCTTCTCTCCTATAGGCTGCACTACAGGCAAAATGATAGCAAAATGCTATTAGAAAAACTTGCTTTTAGGAGTGGTAAAAGGAGGGGAAGCTGTGTGCTGGTGGGGTGGCTTTGAATCGCTGGTTTAAACGGGAATTCTCGTGGCTTTTGACGGTAAGCCTTGGGCCCTTGTCTCTTTGAAGGGACCCCCAGGGCTGGAGGGAGAGAGGGGCTGTCGCCGCCC
>JAHREE010000216.1:2316796-2381499 GCA_033628505.1 Tringa tobata
CCCCCTGCCCTGGGCAGGGACACCTCCCACCAGACCAGGTTGCTCAAAGCCCCATCCAGCCTGGCCTTGAACCCCTCCAGGGATGGGGCAGCCACAGCTTCTCTGGGCAACCTGTTCCAGTGCCTCACCACCCTCACAGCAAATAATTTCTTCCTGAGATTTGATCGAAATCTCCCCTCTTCCAATTTAAAACCGTTACCCCCTCGTCCTGTCACTACACTTCCTGACAAAGAGTCCCCCACCAGCTCTCCTGTAGGCTCCCTTCAGATGTGGGCAGGCTGCTATAGGCTGTGTAATCCCTGCTTTCCCCCTGGTCCTTCCCGTTCTCGTAGTTGCATCACGAAACATTCCCCACAGACCGCTCTGGCGCTGGGTCACTTTGAGACAGTGGCCCCAGGGTGGCTGATGTGCATTACAGTGACGTTCACGGCCACCAGCTTCGAATTGAGGCCGGCAGGTGCTGGATGCTGTGCAGACACGACCATCTAGTTGTGTTTGCGAAGGGTGGGCCGTCAGGATATGAGAGACCTGGGTACGGGTGGAATAACTGAGTGGGGAGTACTAATTAACAACGGGGTTGCCACTGGCGCACTCTGCAATGTTTGTAATGTGCCAATTATCTTTGGCCATTGTCAGTGCCTAATTGTTTGGGAAAAATGGTTTAGCACCAGAGGTGTGTGTCACTGTTGAGCCTACCCCAGGCTGGCCGCAGGAAGGGGTGCTGGCTGAAGGCTGTGTGGGTTATGGTGTTCATGTAAAAATAATGAACGTGGTTTTTGCAGCCAACTTTTCTTTCCTTCCCTAGGCTAAAAAAAATATGTAAAATTAGGTAGAGGAACTGGTGCTGCATTTAAACCCTTCACAAGCATTCCATGGAACAGTAGCTCCGATAGCACAGACCAAGTGTACCTAGAGGGACTTCCTCTTGTAATCACCGCTGCGCAGACCATCTCCCCGTTAGCACTTAGCAAACAGTTTTCTTCTGTCTTCAGGCATCTTGTAAGATGCGTGTGTCATTGGCAACTACAATGGTTGCTAATTGTACTGAATGCACTTCTAATGGCAAGAAGCCACCAGCCAACACCTCCTCAGGGACTTGTTGCCTATGAGCTATTTTGTTGGACGATTCTTAGGAATTGCTTAGATAAATGGACAGGGGCAGGATAAAGTGCAGCAGGTAAGAAAATTCTGCAGCCAATGATTCTTAGGCAGTTGAAAAGCAATTTTCTGACTTTATTCTTACCAGCTTTATAGCAAACGAAAGACATTGGTGGGCTGGCCTTTCTGCACATTGTCTTCTGTTCACAGAGCACATGCCAGTGTTGCCTCCTAAGCATCTTTGCACTTCTCTGTCCATGTGTCCCAGTGTTGTTTGGAGAAATGTGCTTGCTCTTAAGGATAGAACTCATAAGTCATAGGTGGACCCCATGTGATCGGGTGTGGTCTGCAAGAACCGACTGAAAACTCAAATTGACGTGTTTGACACAGTTTATGGAAACTACCATCAGCTAACTAACAATTATTATTATTTGGTTACAGGACAGATCTTTCTTGCACCTTGGATGTGCGTTCTGCTCAAGAGAAGGGAGGCCACCATCCTTGTTGTAGGCAAATCAGTCAGTGGTATAGTCGTCAATCCTTTTTTGACTTCTGTCAGAGGTTTCTGGTTTTGTCATTGGCATGTCTTTCTTATGGAAAGGAGACATCATTGCTTCCAGAAGGAAATGACATAGAATGGAAAGAAACAAAAGCCTGGTTCAGCAAAGTATCACATGATTACTAGGGGGCTGAAAAGGAGAAATAGCTGCCTTGTGAGAATGGTTCGGTATTAGTGGCCGTTTAAGCAGTTCTTTTTCCATTCAGCTTTTGACAAAAATAGCTGTAAAGGAGCATGGGAGCCTCAGAGAACGCTGTCTATTTTTTGATACATCTTGGCTTACATTTGTCAGCTTTAGATTCTCTAGTACGGCACATTTAGTCTGTGCAAAATGTAGAATACAAGAGATTGGTTTCTTGGGCCAAAAAATCCTTTGAGTTCATTCCTGAAAGGTGGTGATTGCTTCAGTGATACGACATCAGCTGCTCAAAGCAAGTGGTTTGAATCAATAGCTCTTCACTGCTGATTGTATTCTGTCTGATTTACTCTTAAGTTCATTCACTCAATTCTTCTGTTTGGGAGCTTACGCTAAGATTTTGTGTGTACCTTATGCTTTTTCCCGTCAGTCAGGCGTACACTGTACATTCTTGGCTCCAATATAGGGAAAGATGGTTGGCTTGTTCAGAGGGATCCAGTGAGCTTTTAAACCTGCTGGGAGACCTCTTCTCTTGCCAACCTTTTCTACAAAAACCACTAACCTAGTTTCAATGTGCTATCTTTGCATTGCCTCTGAAAACATTTTTCCACAACCTGCAGGCTGCGAGCAATTCCCTCGTATGCAGATTATTGACCTTATCTGGGAAGATCAAAGCGCTGCAGTCAGCATGCTGATGCTGTGCCTTTCTATCCCATACCTACAACGTAAGGTTCCTTTCAGCAGCACATCAAGTGATATCTGGGAATCTGATAAATATAATGTAGTATTTGAACTGATTCCAGCTTTTGTGCCTCCCAATAATTTGGTCTTTTGTCTATGCCAACAAAAGGCAAAGGGGAATCTTGCTTTTTTCAATTCGGCATTCAGTGAAGTATTCACATAGGGGGATTTGGCTTTTCTCCTTTGAGTGTGCTGCTGCTGCTTTTCACTTACAAGTACTCTTGATGCATATATTTGAATATTGAAATGAGGAAAACCCTGGATCCTCAGTGCCAGGAAGACAAACTGCTATTTCCAGTGTCATCCAGTTATACCTGGCTAGGCACAGCATGGCACAGCACCTGTACAGCAGGTAAGTTACAGTGACAATGTAAATACAGTCCAGCATGCCTCACGCTTGCCATGGAAGGAGCATCTTGCGATGAAAATATTGTGCTAGAAGAATTTTAGTGCCAGTTATTTAACTTTTTGTGATGTCTTCCTTCGGGCACTGACTCCAACAAAGTAAATTAATGTCTTTTTAAGTGGCTTCAGAACTTCTCAAGTATAATTATCAAATTGTGATTTTTAACTGAGCTATGATTAGAAGCAGTGACACAAAAGCAAAAAAAAATAATTGTAATAATCAGTCTTGTATATACTGTTCTCATATTGTTTCCCTGGGCCATTGTTGTTCACCTTTTTAGAAATGATTCTTTGTGCTTCTTGTATATCTGAAAGCACAATTGAAAATGATAGCTTTTCAAAGATGCTCAGCTGGTTTAGTTACATGTGGAAATTTACTACTTCCATTCCTTCGGCTCCTAATCTTTGAAGAGGTTGTGTGGCTAGATACAAAATCTCTGCTTATGTTTGATACTTCTCTTTTTTCTTTTTTTTTTCTTTTTTTTTTTATTTTTAATATGTATATTGATCCTTGAGCAACTCACCAGTTTATAAAACCACAGGTTAGTGGTTCTCAACCCACTGAACTTTCTTGCAGAACTCGCCCTGGGGAAATTATGTGTTTGTAAATCTTGCTTTATTAGGGTTCCGCAGACTAGCTTCTAGCTGCTTTTCTTTGTCATAGGACTTACAGTTTGGGAACCTCCTCCCAGAGGCTCTTAAGTTTGAAACTTGGTTTCACCTCTGGGGAAAAGAGAGGAAGAGGTTGTTTTATTTGGTTCGCTGTGGCTGGGGTTTGCTAGCTTCTCAGGAACGTGTCAACCTCAGTTTTCCCTTTTCTCACCCTGAGCTGTTGGTTTGCGGTGATTAGTTTTACTCATGATGCTTTTATGTTACTCTGTGTTAACACATGGGATCAAAGACTGAAAAAGAATGTAGAGAGATTCTTTCAAAAACGTCCCTGTGACAACTAGAAATTGCACAGTATCTTTAAATTGTGGCTCCAGCTATGTTTGTGTTTTTTTTTTTCCTGAAAAAAATAATAGTTCTTATAAAATACAAAATAACAACAGTCTGTGGTTGTTTAACTGGTACAGCTTGAACTGCAGTGTATGCAAGGATCAGATCTCGCTGCCCTACATGCAGTGTGTCATTCCTGGTTTGTGTTTTAATTCATCATTCATACTCTGGTTGTGCTGTCTCCTAACTGACTTTGGTGCTGTTGCTTTGCTGCCTCCTTGAGCTGAGTCTTGCTGACTTGAATTGTTAGGAATCAAATTTTCCTTCCTTACCTCCTCCTTCAATTAGTGTAGTAAAACCTAGTAAGAGGAATACAGGTTTTTTCCCATGCAGTGCTGTGCTGCGGTGCCTGTGCTGAGCACTCTGCTAAATCTTCAGTAAGATAAAGTAAAATACATTGCACAAGGGAAAAATATATCTTGATTTATAATGTGGGATTTCAGATCAGTCCTGCTTTCTGTGGCTTGTGAGAGGTTGCTGTACCAAGAGAATCCTTTCCCTTTGTCATGTGCTGACTCCTCTTGAACTCCTCTGTTGCTGTGGTTCTGCAGACTGCTGCAGAGTGACTCTTCTTGAATCATATTTGCATATCATTTCCTTTCATCACAGGCTGCTTGCTGGAAAATCAGTTCTCCTGTGTCTTGTATTGGTTGTTTGCTTTTAGCCCCAAAGAAAGGTGGTTTAGGTTTCCTCTCTGTCTGCTCTGACCTTGTTGTGTTGGTGGTTTCTGTACTGGGTCTGTACAACATCTCCCTCTTTCTGGTTATGTCCCAAACTGTGTTTGTATTTACAGTAGTTATCTAACATTTAGCTGTAAGAGTGGCTTTTCCCTATGTCCTTTTTGAGAGCAACATTAGCAAGCAAGTTTGTTACCTTATACATGGAAAGTCTAGGCTCAAATTTTAATCTGATGTGATTTACCTGAGTATGAGTCTCATCTCAGACAGACCACCAATCTGTTTTTCATGTGTGCTTTATGGTAGAGGAGGTGTTTTTTTCGCTACCATTGATCCCTAAGAATTCAATAGAACAAACCTGGAAATCATCTGCTTCAGCTCCTTCATTCTGTATTTTAATTTAACATTAGGAAATCTAAGTCTGACTCCGTTCTCAGGGATCCTGCCTGAGTGTCTGCGCTCACTTTCTGTTGGATATAAAGTCCATAACGTAAAGATAACGGAGTGTGTATGTGTCCAGTCATGTCACTGCTGGGGGAGGTGTCTCTGTATATATATTTGGTGGATGTATCCTGAGAACAGCAATACAGGAATACAAGACATACAGTAGCAAGCTACTACTGTTTTGATATGTCTGTTTGACCTCCTATTAGGGACGCTTATAGCACTATAACTGTGTGTACTCATTCTGGTAATAAAAACACCATAAAACTTTGTCATGAGTCATTTTGTATGTATATAGCTTTGTCTATACTCAGCCTTTAAAAACACAACTTCTTAAAAAAAAAAAAAGACAAATGAGTCATATGAACATCAGTAAAAACTTCTAAGTACCTATTAGTGTTTACAAAGCATGGTCCATGGATTGCATGACCAACCAAGCATAAATGCCTGCTCTAAGATTCTGGATTAAATCTCAAAATGCCCAGAAAATTCCCTGCAGCATTAGCCCAACTCCAGCTTCTCACCATTCTAGCTGAAGACACTCGCTCTTCCCTATGATATTGAAAGAAGAATATCTTATAGCTCAGTCTCAATCTCTTTTAAAGGGGTCATCTTTCCTCTGTATTTTTTAAGTCTATTAAGATTGTAGGCAGGACAGTTTTAACCCAGACTTCCTATACTCCACTGTAGTTGAGAAAGGAAGCTGGTATAAAAGTGGGTTCAACTGCCTCTCTTATTTCTATTGTCAATAGTTGCTGCTCTGTTTTACAAATTAGGATGCCTATTTGGGTATCTTAGTGGAGATTTTCCTGGTTTTGTTTTTATCTTTTGCTTCAGAGAGCTCTACATAGTTCTTGTCTTATCCATCATTTTTGGCTTGTACATTCCATTAGCTGTAGTGCTCTCCTTGGAGGTGTGTTATTGCCACCTCGCGTAGCACCGGCAGTTGTTTATATAGGAAATAGGGTAATACTTGCTAACATAACACTTAGCAGGATTTCAGATAAGGTTCAGGCTCTCATACAGATACCAGGAACAAGCTTGGCTGTATTAGGTAGAAAAATCCCAATAAAATCAAAGCATGGTGGATGGTATAGAGGCAGTTTTCATTTTAAATCCATCATTTCCCCTCGTGTCTTTCATAATAGAAAGTAGATGATCTCCTGGGAGGAGCAGTGTGGAAATTTGGGGAGAAGGCTTTACAATTTTGATGTGGGAGTCCCGTTATCTACTATTTGCTTTTTGTTGTCTCATGAATTACATGAGAATGTAAGTTATTTTCCCAATCTGTACTTTATAATGTACTGCAAAATGACTCTTGTGATACCATTTCTGAATAAGTGTTTTTTGAAATATTCTTGTGAAAAAATAGTGAAGTGAAAAAATAAAAAATGTAGTGTTTATCTTCAGGATTCATCTTCATGTGAGATACTTTTTTTTTTTTTTCATGCAGATTAGAAGTGATACATCAGAGATCCAGGAAGAGACGATGTCGCTTATTAAAGACAAGGTGATGGAAATGAACCACATCTACGCCAAAGTTGATAAATTAGAGGTTTGTTCATTGCATTAGAAAATTTATGTTCTTATTTTTGTGTGTTTTATAGATTAACTGTCCAGATATTTTTATGGAGCACTCAGATGTTTATGCCTCTCTATTGTCTTATATTTGTTTTTAAATCAGTATGTTTACCTGCGGTTCAGTGCATATAAGTGTTTATGGCTTTGGAACATCACCAAATAATTTATTGCTGTGGGTTCTACAATTCCTAATGGTATATTAAAAGCATTAGTTGTGGTTTTGATGTTAATAGTAATGCTAATAATGTTAATTTGTTTTGTGACTCGAAGGAGTATCTGTGAAACCATTTATAGCTTCAGAAATTCAAATCTCACATCCAGTGCTGGACATACCCATTTTAAGTTGTTGATGATCATCTTAGGTAGTAGTGGAGACATCAGGGAGCTCCTATCTTCTGTGGTGTCTGGTTTGGTGTTTATTGTATCCTGGCTGAGGGAAGCCAGTGTGACTCACCAAGATGATGCCCTCACCATATTTAGTAAGCAGTATGTTAAAATTTGAGTCAACTGAGGTCAAGTTTGCCTCTGGAAGGAATATAATGAAAACATGACGAAATAAATTGTGTAATGTTTAAAATCTGTTTTAACTGACTCAAAGTGAAAGAAGCTAAGTGTTTGTGGCGTTAAATCCAGACCAGCCTGAAGTTTAAGCACTGCCTTACCCCTGTACAAAGTGATATCCTCTCGTAAGGTTTATTACTCTGGGTGGGAAAGGGCAATTAACATAGATTTCAGCAAGTTTTCTTTGGTGCAATTCATTTTTTGTAGTTCATATTTTTACACCTACATTTGATAAAAGATTTATCAAGCCACTTCATATTTTATGGACTTACGTCGCACCATGAGAAAGCTTCAGACAGGAAACTGAGGCAAGACATTTTAGAACAAAAGTGGAAGTCAACTGTTAAATTGTTTAGAACCTGTCTAATTTTCAAAACAGAGTACCCCAGTCCAGGAAATAGCTAGCAGGGTCTCAGCATGCTTGACAATTTGGCCATACTTGAATATAAACTTAAGCTGTGACTGTGAAATCTAAGTGAATCAGGTTCAAAACCAGCTGTTTCTGGAAGTGTCTCACCCATTTAGGTCTTTTTGCAAATTCCATGTTTATAGGTGGTTGGGATTTTGGGGGGTGACTGTGTGTGGGGGGGTTGTCTTTGAACAGGAAAATAAAATTAAAACGCTAAGCAATTACTTGTGCCAAAAGTATGGTAAGCATCAGGGCTCCTTATTACTTTTTTCCCCTCTAATACAGGGAGGGCAGAAAAGACCCCAACCCTTCCTCACCCTATTCCCTTAGTACAGCTGTAAGGACACAGTAATTTGGAATATAAAGAACACACCAGTCTTTGTCAGCCTGCAGGTTGCCCCTGAATAATGCAGCAGAATGTTGTTGAGAGGCTTTTTTTTTGGTTATCAAGGGAGGATAATACCTTGATTGGCTAGGAATCAGTTTTTCTCCCTAACATTACCAGCTGTAATGGCAGTAAACTCAGAGCACAAGATTAAATTGGCAATTTGAGCAGTAGTTAATGTTTTAATTAGAACTTTTAAATTTAAAGCTTAGTATCCACAGGGATTTTCAAGGGAGAAATCAACTTGTACTCCCAAGAGTAGAAAAGGGAGAGACTATTGTATAATTGTTATACAGGATGAGAATCTGCTGGGTTTTAATTTTGATGTTGCCACTGGTACATTTTGGGCAATCAATTTAACTCACCTTCCTCACCCCTAAAATGGGAAGTGCTCAACTTCTCAAAAAAAACCAAACCACAACCAAACCTGAAGCTTAATCATTAATTGAGAGTATGAAAACTCTTTACAAACTGTTCTGTATTTTCACAAATAAATACTGTGTTCCTTCTAGTTGGCTTTCCCTTATGGCTCAAATCTCAAATGGAACTGAACACATTCCTGACCTTTATAAGCTAAAATCACCCATCCTTATCTTTTCCTCTGCTGTCTCCTCCCTCCTACCATTTTGGCCACTTTCTCACTCCCACCAGGAGCAGCAGTGTCTTTCCAAGTTCTGAAGAGCTTTTCACCTCACTGCTGAAAGATTGCCAGAGCTTTAGATAGTGTGCAAGTGCTTACATGCTTTGTATGCTGAAAAGGCAACAAATGGCTGCCCTCAGGTAAGGAGAAAAATTAGCCTTAGGTCATGACCAGTGGTTCTTCTCATGGCTGTAAACATCTCTAGTTGACTTCTGAGTATGTGTCCCTTGGATATTTATATTAGCAATAGTGCCCTCTGAAATCTTGCAAAGCTTTTTCTTTGACTTCTAGCTAGGATATGTTGAAAACCAGCAGAGGTGCTTTTAATATTCATTAGGTGTTTTTCCTCTTTCATAGGTATTTGTTAAAATTATTGCCATTATGTTTCCCTCCTAGAAGAGCAAGTGCTGGCAGCAGAGAAGAGCCACGGCACCGTTCTTAATACAGTTTGCAACTTATTTCAGTGTGTAACTGTCTCATCATTTAAAAACATGAGTGTTTTTAAAGCTGCTTCCAGCAGATGGGAAAGTGATGTTAAATACCCTTGTTGTATCCAATGTGGCATTATAGTATATTGAATTATTAATTTTAAGTGGTCTAAAATAACTAGGTACAGTTTGCTTCTGTGAAGGGAATTTATTTTCATTTTTTTTGAAATTTTCAATAATGTAATTTTTTTAAAGTGTTGCTACTTAGGCATTGAATAGTTCCAGCAGTAATTTTTACATTTCAATTTTCTACATGTTGCTCCTGAATGAAAGGATCTTCTCTGTATATATGTATGCAAATAGGAAGCTTGTTATTCATCATCTTGCAGTGAGAGACATAGGCATAGTTTTTTCTTTCTGTTTAGTCTTTGTTTTCATTTCAGTTATGTCAAAATTCCTTTATAGGGTCCATGGATGAGCACTAGAGGGGGATGAGAACTCTTTCAGTGAGTTTTAGCGATATTTGCTGGTAGAAGAAGAATCTTGAGAATCAGAGATAATGAGATCTGATGTGGGCTTGAGGAAGATTTACATACTCATCATTCTTTCTGTCCCTATTCTTTTCCAATAGTGTCTTTATACCACTTACCTTTGCACTCTGTTTTCCTTCTCTAAGCTCCCAGGTCGTTCTCTAAATCTGTCATTTCCCCAGCAATTCATCACAATCTTTACTTAGCTTTTTCTGAACTCATGCCTTCCACTCCTCCATCTTGATGTGAATCTACCATGTTTTCAGTCCTAGCATATCTCCATCAGGATCCTTGTCATAGTCTCAACTACCTCCCTGCTTTCTTTTGTCCCTTCTGTGTTTCCACCGTTATGTTTCCCTCCTCATTTTCTTCCGTGCTGATATGCCTACTGAGTAGGCAAAAATACACAGGTATCATTGATCATGTATGTACAGCTGAACTGCTCCGAATTTTTTATCTGGTGTCATAGCAACCTCTGGAAGCTTCAGTTGCAGGAAAAGTCCAGTTCAGTTTCTGCAGATCCTGGAGAAACCTTAACTGCTTAAAGAGAATAATGAATATTCAGTCTGCTTGACAGAGGCGTGGACAGGAGATGGTGCATACTGATTTCATCTTCAGCTGTCAAACTCTAGTGAATCCTTAGCAAACCACAGTTTATATAGACTCAGTAGAGAGCTGTGACTTGGCCAGATTTGGTAATATTTTCAGAGGAATAGGAAAAATATGTCCCTGATATGAGGGCAGTTTACTGCCAATTTAAAATCTCTGCTGTAGCTTATGAAGGCACCGGAGCTTTTCAAAAGAGCTAAACACCACATACTTTTCCTTAATTTCATTATCTGAATTGGCTTGATTTTGTTCCCTAAAGCTTTCCAAACATGTTAAATCTGCAGCAGATACCCAGTCTGGAAAATATATCAAAGCTGGAAGTTTTGCAAGGTTGGTCTGCCTATATAAATAGTGCTGTATAACTGGGATGCCAAGAAGAATGTGGAAAAGGCCAGACTATTTACTCAGAAGCTGTTTTGAGTTGGACTTGAAGACATTATAGGGTTTTCAGGTTTTTTTTCCCCTTATAATTACAAAGAAAAATTTTAAAATATTGTGTAACTGTGTATTCCTGCTTGCAAACATATTGGAATGATAGTATTAGTCAACAAAAGAGGAAAAAATAAATAAGGAATGCTGTAGCTTCCTAACTGTACTGATGTTATCTTCCTCCCATCCTCTCCCTCAAAAATAGCACCTCTAGAAAGCATGGTGAGAGAGGTAACAAGGATGAGCACAGATAAAGAAAAGTTGTCTCACAGGAATTTCTGAACAGACAAAGACTCAGCCTGAGGGAGAACAGGACAGGACAGAGATTTGTGAAGTCATTCTGTATGTGGAGCAGGTGAATAGAGAATGATTATTTACTCCCATAATTCAAGAACCAAGGTCATCCAATGAAATTATCAGCAGGCAGGTTCACAATACAAAAAAGGAGGTACTTACTTTACACTATGTGTTAATATGCCATAGAATTTATGTCCTTAGGATGTTATATATCCCCAAAGCAATTAAACAAATTAATGGAGAAAAAAAATCCAGCAACAGGTATTAAACAAAACATCCATCCTTCAGCCACAGATTCTTGAAGACTTGGAAGTAAGTTTGTATTTTTGCCTGTTAAACCTTTCCCTAGGCAACCCCTTCAACTGGTCACCACTTAAGAGGGATTATGTGGCTGGATGGACCTTTGAACGATGCAGTGCAGCTACTTGGTAGTAACTTCTACACCATGGTTCTCGCTGTAAAATCTGGCTCCATTCTGCTCTGGAGGATAGAATTGTTTAAGGACAGAAATGGAATTTGAATTTCTGCAGCAACTTTCCTTTTGGTGTGACTGTTGCCTGAAACTTAGTAAGATCCATGCCAACTATCCAAGTTTCTGTACTCTCTCCAAATCTTTTTTTTTTTCTAGTTGTCCATCACTTTTCCCGTCTTACGTAGAATGTTATTGCAGAGACGCCCTTTTGGCATCTTTTGCCATTTCAAAATTTCGACAGTCCTGACCATTTATGTAGGTGAGTTTAATTTGTTCTGAAATGAAATTATAGTATCCAACTTGTGTTTCTTCTCTCCATAGTCTGATCAGACTGGGAAAAAAATTTTGATTTCCCCTTTCTCTGAGTAGAGTTGGTCCGTGTATATGTATCTCAGCTGGTTTTTCCTCTTCTAATTAAACATGCATGCTATTTTGAATATAAGGGAAATTCTTTCTCATTGTTTTGCAATTATGTTTCAAAGTGCAGTAAAATCCTGTAGTGTTTGTCTTTTTTACTGTTGGCTGTGTTTTTTGGGTATTCAGAAAGTTGTTTTGTATGAACTCCAATGCACAGTAACACTGAGAAAGGTGTCTAATCTGTGGAAGAAAAATGAGTAATCAGAATTCACTTTTTGTGTTACAAATATCCACAGGTGGTCTGAAAAGAAATGACCTTATACTAAATATAAATTACAAATATGACTGGGTAAGTCTGACAGGTTATAAGAATATAACACCTCCTGAGGGAACAGAACAGAGGAAATAACTTTCTCTTGTGAAGTTTGCAGTTCTGTGGAAGAAAAGCTTTTCTTCTGTAAAGCTTGAACTGTGATTTCAAATCTTTTATCCAAAAGTGTTATCTGTGCCCTGGCTGAATGGGGCTCAGCAATCTTAGAGAAAGGACAGGAAATCTATTTTAAAAAACTTCAGCATGTGGAGTTTTAAAAAAATGAAAGAAAACTGAATGTCACCAACTCTTGCTGTTTTGTCGTGCATCTTGTGATATCTGGCATTTTCTTAAAGCCGGAATTTTTATTTCTATGTCATTGGCTGAGAATCTTGACACATATTTATTTTTAGAGTAATTTTTAATGCTTGTTTAGTTGCAAGTAAAGACTTATAAAATCATAACCTCCAAAAAATCTCATGTCAGTGGTATCAAGAAAAAGGTGCACATTTGTTTTTATTGTCAGAGCCTTTTTGTTGTCTTTCTTTCTACTAATATTGTAATCTCTAGAACGGCAGCTGCTTATCTGAGGTGGTGTTTGCTGTCTTGTCTTGGCTCAGGTGTTGGTTAATGGTTTTTCCTGACACCTGAGGTATATTCTGACAAATTGAACTGGGAAATTGATAATGGGATATGAAGTATTCTGTGTGTTTTTTATTAGTTCATCTGAGCTCAGTAATGAGCAAAGTTATTGATGAGTTCTACTAACTAAAGTATCTAAGAAAGAGACCTGGACGTAACAGGTTTTTTCCTGTGGTTACCAGTGTAAAGTGTGGCAGTGGACATAGACTTCTGGCTGCAGTCTCAGTAGTAGTGGTAGATTCATTCTCTGAGAGGAAAAAAGCTCACAAGGACTAAGGAGCTATGTAGAATTAAGGTGTTGTTAAATGTAGAGGTCAGCTAGCTGGGTTTGAATTTTCATAAATAAATCTTAACAAAAATAAGTCATTGGAATAAGAAATCTTTCCTATATCAAGACTTTGCATTTGTTTAACTTTTACAGATCATCCTTCAAACGTAACTTGATGTTGGTTTTGGCTTTGCTATTTGCTATATATTACCAATTTCTTTTCTTGAATACTCCAATGCAGCACATATTGGGATTTCTGTTACTGTCTTTGCCGCTGACAATGTGTGATCACATATATGTCACACTACTTCTTTATGTCCTAATTTACCTCACAAGATAATGTTTAGTGTTTCCAAAATGCTATGAGATTTTTCTGACAGCCTTGAAGAAAAATATTTGTTAAATTATTACTAAAACATACCAGATGGGAAAGATGCGAAGAGAGAAAATAGAGCAGAGTATTTCAAAACTGGGGGTGTACTATGTTCATATTTAAAACTCATTAATTTTCAGATGTTGAATACTACCAGCCATTTTTTTAATAATGGGGAAAATTAAAACAAGTCTGATGTGTACTTAAATATTTAATGTTAAGAACACTGGGGGTATGTTCAGCTGATTTTACCTGCAGCTATGCTTGATGTTCATCCAGTTCCATTCTGATTTGGCCTGATTCATTAGCTGGTTTGGGAGCCCCAGTGAGGTCACACTGTTTCTGTGTCAAGAAAGATAACACTTAAAAATGGACAGATTCTAGCGAGGGGGTGCAGTGGCCCAGAAGTCAAAATTTCAGCTACCCATGGCTTCAGCCCTCATTCACCTGCTTCTTTGAGGGACCCCACACAATTCTTGAAGTTAAGAAGTTTCTTGCTAGTTTGCTGAGTCTGGTCTAAAGCGGAAGAGCTTGAGAGAGGCTGCAGCGCTCTGCTGGGACATCAGGCAGTGCCACTGGTTTGGAGGAGCAGATGAGAGTGCCGGGGCTTGAACACTACACTCAGGAGTGGGAATGTACCTGTGCAGACACCTGTGTGCTGAGAACATTAGTGAAGGCTGGGGGAGAAGTAGGAGTTTGGCTGGTGGGATCCAGCAGGCACACGTGCACTGCTCTTGAGGGTAACAGTAGGCAGTTTTCAAGTGTGCGTGAACAGAAGTCAAAATACAGAATACTGCCGATTCCCACTTGCAGTTTTGTTTGAATGCACCTATAGCAGGTGTAAATAGCCTTTACACTAGAAACGTCATTGCTAGACTGTCCAAATAGGACAGCAGAGTGGAGCATAAATAAGGATTTTTGTTCTGAGTTACATACATAGTGATGGGGAGAAGCTGTAGTGTAACTGCTGCTCTGTCGAGAGCAGTTGGTGCAAAGGGTCTCTTGTAGTAAATAGATGCCACTTAGGGGAGACATCAGCTTTTAATCGAGCCATCATGCTGAAATGGTAGCGGGAAAAAAATCTCTATAGCTTACGTGCAACAAAGAAGTTAAAATAAAAATCCAGATTCCTTTTTTTTAATCGGTGCTAAGATTGGCTTCTGACTTCCTGTTCTCTAATGGGAAGGGATTAGGCCCTTTATGTTTTGAAAGAGACCGAGCCAATTTCTGTTGCAAAATTCCAGTACTGAGGTCAAATGAATGAATAATAACAGTTAGGAAAAACTTGATTTGTCAGAAAGCCACCTTCATTAATGCTCTCATCTCTTTTCCATCATAGAAATTGTTTTTAAGCTATAATTGCATCTCGCTGACAAAAGCTTCTGGCTACATATGTAAAGATTTGTAAAATACTGCCTTTCTGTAAGCTGGTATAATCTGCGCCAGAAAATAGAAACCCAGCCTCTGCATGTAGAGAGCTCCTCCTCCAGAGTTCAGTTTCAGTGGCTCTATTGGTTAGTATTGTTGAGCTTTAAATATATTCTGCAGTACATGGTTTACTGGGCTTTGATGCTTGCTCCTAAAAGGGAAGAAAAAAATTCTTCCTTCAGAAATGTTTTACATAACATTGCTCTGTGCGGAATTAAAGTGAATTAGTTACAGAAAAGATTTTAGCTGGCGCCAGTGAAATAAGTGGTAAATGTCTCTTCACCCTCCCCTTTTCTCATGTTCCTGTTGGCCATTCCTGTAAGGAATGCAGCAAGCAGTGCTGCTGCTCGCACTATTGATTTAAGCATTTGCATGTTATCCATTGCAGCTCTGCACTGGCCTGTCTTCTGGGCAATACAGGATGCCTTCTATTGTATCACATTTTCTGTTTCTACTTGTGTTTCTGTCTCCTGTTTTAGGCTCTGTGCTGTTATATCCATTGTTAAACAGGATTGTGTGCGCTCATTGCTACAAAACAATGCGTGTAAAATACGCTTCACAATCCCAGTGGTTCAGGCTTTCTATTCATAACCCTGTGCTGCCGTTGATTCTTAAAAAAAACAAAAGCAATAAAATAATAAAAGCTAAAACTTGGCTGCTGTGTCTTTAGCGTGAGTGCCCCAGGGCCAGCAGAGCAGCACGTTGTTAAGGGTGCTGTTAGGTCCCTTTTTGAGCAGAATTATTTGTCTGCATTTCTCTCACAACGTCCCAGTTTCTTTGTTACAGGTGTGCTATTTATACAACTGGTGTTAAGAGAAATTAACCATGTTTTCAAAAATATTAGAATTCTCTCACTAAAAAAGGATGACTGTTTTCCCTGTTTCAGGGTTTCTCTGGTTATACTGTTTTTTCTCACTTTATGCTCTACCAGCTACATTTTAAATTCTAGCTGAGCTGCAGAAGCATACCGCAGATCAGGTGATGTTAGGGTTAAACATTCCAAATGCAATGTAATCCATTGAGAAATTATGTTCTTGCTAGCCATAGTTGTGGTGAGCTCGTTGGGAACTTTGTTCTACCATATTTCTGTGGATTATTGTCTCCGCAGCATGGTATGCTCCTCCACTTATTTCTGTAACCATGTAATATATACTTGTGTCATGGTGTCTCATCAGAGAGATGTCTAATTGTGGTCTCAGTCTGACAAAAGCAAAAATTTCTGTGTTTATTTTGTTCCCATTTTTAATTCTGGAAAAAAACCCAACCAAATCCCAAACAGTTGACCTTTAAAATTATTTTCTGTTTACAAACATTTTACTTAAATATTTTTTTTTTTCATAATTTAGAGTAGGGGCTGGATGGCTTAACTGAGGTGGGGGTACTAAATCTTGGAGCAGGCGATTGACAGCAGTTCCAGGCACAAACTGTTTTCTGGGTAAATACACAGGACAAATGGGTAAAAGGAAACACATGCACCGTCTTGCTGATGGGAATTGGAAGCATACAGGGAAAAAATAACTTTTTTGTGTCACCTGAGGCATTCTACTGGCCTTCTCCATGACTCATTTTCTGATGGCTGCTCTTGTCTTGGTGGTTGTTCATACTTCCTCCACTTGGATTTTGTTTGGGACCTTTTTTTAAAGAGTTGCGTGTCATCTAGGAGCATGTGTAGCTGTTAAATGCGCTTAGAATAAATACCTGTACTACAAGGCAACAATAAGGAAAAAGGAATAACTAGAAGTCCCATAGGTGAAGTGGGTGCCAAGCCCTTGTGAAGAAGAGAACAGTGCCTGGATCTTTGGTTGATATGTTGAAGTAAAGTGACACCAAAGTTTCATTTGCTTGCATATGCTGGGCTATAAACCAAGGCAGTTTAGCCACCGCTTCTGCAGTGCAGAGGGACACTAGAGAGGGGCAGAGGAGCCAACTGGGGTTGAAAATCACTGCAGCTGTCTTAATGCAAGCTCTCCCCTTTTGGAACTTTCCATTTAATGTATGCAGTCTGCTACATTAATCCTTGAAGTAGCTCTTAAATGGGTAGCTGGAAAAGGAGTTACCTTGTTCCAATATACTTTTGAAAATAGGAACTTGAATATTGTTCGTAGGAGAGATGCACATCTTTGTTTCCAAGCATCAAAACTGTCAGGTGAATAAGCAATTTCACAATAGTCTTCAAAATTATTAAAGATGTTAATAAAATCTGTGCAACTTTTTTTAGTACAGAGAAAGCTACTCACAAAGTGAATTCAAATCTCAGGAAAAGGGCAGTAAGGAAGGAACTGAGGACAGTAATATTCAAACATATGGGTTTCATTAATGTGAGAATGAGTGAAGTGTTGGAAATGCTAAGTGAATTCAAGAAACACCTGGGCTCCTTTGTGGAGTGCAAAGATCTGGTGAAAGATCTGGGGTGGAAGTAAAATGGCATGAGTTTTAAGTATGAAGGATCTGGGAGCAGATGAGGGTTTTTTCACTGTAAAGAATGCCTTGTGTTCAAGTATTTGTGGCATGAATATATCCTGTTAGTGTCCTTTTTCAGTTGTGCGCATACAACATAGGCTGACATTTGTTTACTTTGGTTACAACCACAGTATTTTAATCTTTTTTTTCTTTTCTTTTTTTTTTTTTTTTTTTTTTTTACTATTTCCAGTCATCGGGAATAGGACCTCAGCAGCTAATAAAGTTTTACCAAAATCAAATTATGGTGGGTAACATTATATCCAAAGAAAGGTGACATCCAGAGAAATGACACTGTGCTGTAGTTTTATGAAGGTAAAATCATTCTATGGACTGTAGTTGGATAAGAAAGATCTTTAGCCAGAAGGCACAATTTCAATTTTCATGCCCTGACTTTATCATTACAACTTGGGTATATATTGGAGCCTGTGTTCATGCAGAGTTACTGTGCAGTGACTTTTGTGAAAAGGTTTTGTCCAGCTTCCAGTGAATGGGTTTTCCCCTCATGCACCATCACCAGATGTGCCTCTCTCCCTGACAGCTTCTGTAAAGAAGAAAACAAGCTTTGGAATTTGCCCATCTACATCAGGACCTGCTGCACAGTGTATCTGACATACTAATGGTAGGTGTCATGCACCAAAGTGGTCCATCAGATTCTTTATTTATAAGCATCCATGTAAAACATGATACTTGGTAAATGGCAAAAATGCAGATATGGAGATTTTTTCTTTTTTTTTTTCCTCTTGGCAACAGCTAAGAAACTTGGTGACCTGGTGCCATAGCAAATTCCTTTTCACTTGCATTACTGAAATGCTTGCACGTTCTTTAGGATTATTATTAGAAGCACACTGAGCATCAAATGAAATACCATTTTGGCCAAAACTAAAACAAAGCTCACCATCGTGTCTTGGTATCCTCTAAGACACAGGCTCAAATTCTGGGGAAAACATTGATCATCTGTAGTTTTCAAGGGAGTAAGAAGTTATGAGTGGTTTTTTTTTTTCTTTGAAGCTAATTTTTGAAAAAAAATAGTTTAAAAATTGCATGTTTCGCAAAGTGGAGAAACATTCCATCTGCTGGTATCCATCCCTTCCTGGCTGGGCCATTTTCTATGCCTGGCAGGCAGTTTTGTGGGTGATGTAATGGTGGTGTTGCAGGAAAGGTGCTCTGCTGTGCTGGAGCCTCTAGGAGCCGTAGCGACCAGCATTTTGTTTCCAGAGCCTCCGAGAGAAATGCGCACTCGCAGGCACAGGCGCACACGCCTCGGCTCCTTACGCTCTCCGTCTACCAGCATATTCCCCTGCCCCCACCTCTTCTATAAAGTGTTTCTCCCCGAGGCAAATTTCCTGCTGTCTGGAGCACCAAACATGCACGGGCACTTTCTCTTTTCTTTAAGATTTCCTAGTGTAGCTATTATAAGGCAGCAATAGCTAAAAAGGCTATTTTACATACATTCTTCTGTTTTTAGTAGGGAGACGGAGAGTGAGTGTGTGTGCATGTGTAAAAAAAAAATTTAAAAAATAAACCCATAGTCTAGTCTATGGCTAAGTGGAGCCAGGTTTCTCCTATTTCTTTTTTTGAAGTGTCTTTACTCAGCAGTCACATTTTTTTTCTTGTGGTAAAAAATGCAACATGAGCAGATGGCAAGTATTAACACATGAAATGCAGTGCCTGCTTGGAGTTGATTTAACAGCGCTCTGGGTTTCTGTCACTGGCTTGCAGTTAGTTAAGTAGTGTTTACAAGTTAATGAATTTGTTCCACTTGAAATATTTGATGGTATGTGCTGAGGTTCAGCGGTAAAAGAATCCTTTAGGAGTAATCGAGGAAAGCATGAGGTTTCTAGACACTGAGCTTGTGTTTTTTTTTTTCCTTTGACTGATTTTGCCATTTTTGCTGTTAATATGAAACTGTAAAGAGAGGCAGAAGGAACAATAGTAGAGTGATACACAGCCTCTTCTCTTACACTGTGATAATGCTTTGGAGCACTGCAGTGATACTGTAGAGCAGCTCCATATTTGAACTGTGTGGTTTGCAGTTTCATTTCTATTGAATGTTGCTAAACCTTAGACAAGGATTTGAAAAACAAAGGTTTATGTAGCAAATCAGGAAATGTTTTCATATTTCTATGTGGTCTGCTTCCATACTTGCTTTGGAAGTATGAGTGCAAACTATTAAATAGGCTACTATATATAAATTGGCCCACATTTGGCAGCAAAACTGCTTAGAATAGGGTGATCAAATTCAGTATATTTTCAGTTCATGTGTAAGACTCCTTACTACACCACCACATGCTATCTATCTAATAACATTTGAAACTAAGCCAGCTCCAAGAATTGTATTCATAGTAAGAAACAAATACTGGTTGCTGATAATTGAGCATCACACATGCTTAGTATTTTACACAGCAAATTTCTCTCGGCATAGAATGCTCTGTTTGTCGAAACTACCAACACCTAAACCTGCAAACCAGTGTTCCTTGTCAGGCAGCCTGTACGCATGAGTGCACAGAAAGAGTTAACGTATTTTACTATTTGAGCAGTTGGTGCCAAATTCTATGTTTTGAAGGCTTAGCTGATATTTCTGGCATTAGTTTTCGAGTTTTCTACAATTGTAGATTTTAGTTTTGCTCGGGCTTTTGTAAAATATGTTACTCACTTCAGTAAAGGTTTATTCAACAGGACTGAAGGTCAAGTTCCTGTTTGGAAAGGGAACCGTACTTGGGTCACCTTAGACTTGAAATGTAAGATTGTAACTGCCAGATAAGACCAAACTAATTGCTGAACATGCACGAGTGTATCTTTAAAACCTAAAAACTGACAGTGATTTACTGTATCCTTTAGGAAGGCTTCTCTCCCAAGTAAACAGTGGTTAGTTAAGTATCATTAAGATCAGTGCAGCGTTTTTAACCCAGAGGCCCGAGGTGGTGGGATTTTAACTGCCCAAGCAATGGTGGGGTCTCTCCTGTGTCTCCTGGATCCTGGAGTCTCTGCTCCTGCAGCTGGCAGTTCACACACAGAAATGAGACTTGTTAACCCATGCGTTTTATTGGGCTTTATGGATGTGTGACATCATTGGCAGCCAATCAGAAAGTGCTTTAGGGCAGAGTTTAAAAGCTATTTCATAATATATTTATATTCAGTGCAGATATTTTTGGGCTTCAGTAGCATTCATTTTGTCGCAGAGTCCATGTGTCAATATGGCTTGGGGGAAAAAAAAGGTATGAGAATAGCATGTTTGCCCTTGTTTTTTGTAATTCAGCTGGGTGGCAAAAAGCTATCAAAAGCATAGCTGGTGCACTGCAAAACAGTTATTATGGAAACGATTTTTTTCCTCCAGCAGCCGTAATGCTGCGAGCCAGTCTTGGGCGACAGTTGCGTGCTCCCTGCTCGGCTGCTCCTGCTTAAATTGCCAGACCCGCACGTATTTCCCGAGCTGCTCTGGTTTGCCAAGAACAAAAATGCAAGACAGTCTGCAGAAAATTGTGTGTGTGTGTGTTTGTACCAGCCGGTGTCACCCCAGCAGCTGGGCTGGGCTCGCTTCTGCAGCCAGGCTGGGCTGGGTTTGGTGTGGGTGGACTGGGAATCCCCCCAGTTCCCCAGCAGCACCCGTGCCCTGGTGTGCAGAGCACCTCGCCTGGCCTTTGCATAGTCCCACACAGGCTGGTTTACTCTCTCGTTAGTTGACACAACTTTACCTATTGAAGAAGAACCCTTCACTGACAGTGTCTCTTCTAGAAAAGTCTGGTTAATCCATGCAACCCCCCCAATTCCTGTTTAACTCTTTCATTTCTGGAGTGTCCCCTGTAGCAGGACCATATGGGATTGTAAAGCCAAACTATTATGATAATTTCCAGACCATAGCAACAATTTTGGGTATCAATCACTACTAAGCAAAGCTGTATTTCTTTTTATAGAAAAAAAGAAATGGAGGCTTGTTTTAGTGGTGGGGCTATTAATAGTTTTATTTTTATTTTGGACTGTTTCTCCTCCCAGGTAAGCACTGTGGCTGTGCTTATGTTGGCTTGCTGAAAGTCACTATTCACATATGTTCTACGATGGGCCTCCGAAGTGTACAAGTGCAGTGTTGATGTCGGTAAATATAAGGTGGTGCAAGTGAGCCTTACATGTATGGTATTGGTCTCTGAACTAGCATTTTTCACTAAGGCAAGGAATCACTAAGTAATCACAGACGGCCTCATGAAATCTTTGAGCACACAGGTCAGTAGCAGGCAAGAAAGAAAATTGAATGTTAGGAATTGTTAGCAAAAGTGCAAGACAGAAAAGGAAAACCTTCTTGTGCCACTTTGTAAATCTGTGGCTTCATCTTTGATACTGACTGAAGTTCTGGTCCTGTTGCAGCAGAACTAGAAAAGGTATCTAGAATAGAGGTTTGGAACCACTTCCCTTTGGGAAACAGCTGAGCAGACTATGATTTTTGTCTTCTTTTTTCCACACTGAAGAAGAATGCACCAGAGTTCTGTGAAATCTAAAATTGCATGCGACAGTAAGTAGAAATTATTGTTATCAAGAAACAAATCCAAAATGAACTTAAGGAGGTTTTTTTGTGCAATATATCAATGAAATTTGGAACTCACTGTTGTTGTAAACGAAAAAAGATGTATGTATGTTAAATTTGATCAGACAAAGTAATTTAGCAAAATTACCTTTCTGTTTCTAGGAACTCCTATGCTGCAAATTCCTTTAGGTTAGCAGAGTATCCAAGGCAGGAACACTGCATACTTGCCCTGTTTTTATACTCTAAGCATCAGCTGTTGGTCTCAGCTGGAGACAAGTTGCTAAGCTTTGATTTGACGGTGTAGGCACGCTGGCTATTCTTGTATTTGTGGACAGATTTCTTCTTGTACTGCCGTAGAACAGTATCACAGCTCCTGACATATCAGCCAAAACTCATTGATCTTTGTTTCCTCCTGTATTACTCTTGGAAACGGAGTGTAATTTTCCATCTCCTATGACTTGCGGGTGGGTCAGTTTCTCTCTCTGTATCCCTTCCCAGTGAGCACTAGAATATTGTATATTTTGCCAGGCTAAGTCTAATGCTTCTGGTTTTGCCACATTTCTAGTATCTGCTGGATTGTGCAAGGTGCTGTGTGCTTTCAGTTCCCATTGCTTTACACAGAAATATAGTAGGACTAAGATCTGTCTGTTTTAATACTTTTCCTGTATGAATACTATTTCATGCACCGTTTCTCTATTAGAAATGTTGAGTTTGTTCTAACAGTGACATCTTTGGGAATTATATGACTATGGTGTAACTGTGGATAAGGGAAGAGCAGTTGATATCCTGTGCCTATCTATTCCCTATCTTTGGGAAGTCTTTTGATACAGACACCCACAGCATCCTTGTACCCACATTGGGATGTTATCATCTAGATGGGTGAAATAACTGATTAGATCATTGAAGAGTAGTTGTTAATGGTTTGTACTCTAGCTGGAGGCTAGTTTCAGGTGTAGTTGCTCAAACACCTGCCTAATATCTTTGTCAGTGCCCTGGAGGTGGAGACAGAAAGCACCCTCCTGCAGTTGATGGACCACAGTGCACTAAGGGGTGTGCTGCAGAGCAGGGCTGCCTTTCTGAGGACATCACTGGCCAGAGGGATGTGCTCGTGAATCTTACTAAATTCACCAAGGTCAAACACTGAATCCTGCACTGGGGATGGGCTAACATCCTGCTATGGTACAAGCTGGGAACTGACTGGGTGGAGAGAAGCTCTACTGAAAAAGACCGAGGGACCTCTTTAAAGGACAGGTTAAGTATGAGCAGTGTGCCATCAGTGAAGGCCAACAGATGATTGCGCAGTATTGACAGAAATAGGACCAGTAGATTGAAGGAAGTGATTATTCTTTTTAACTGGGCATTCCTTAGACTTTATCTGGAGTATCACATCTAGTTTTGGGGGCTGCGGTACAAGAAAGATGTTGATAAACTTGATTGAGCTCAGAGCAGGATCATCAAGATGCTTGGGCTGGACAGCACAATCAACGAAGAGAGTCTGACAGCTGAGTTTGTTCAGCCTGAAGAAGAGAAAACTTGCTGGACACAATAGCATCTTCCCAGTGTGCTTAAGAAGTTTCCAAGAAGATGAAGTGAAGTTTGTTAGTGAAATGCACTACAGGTGAAAGGGAGACAGCAGTTATAAATTGCAATGGGATCTTCTGGCAATCTCATCCATTCCTTCAGTGCTACTGGACCCAGCATAATAAAATTGGTGAGTTGAGGTATGAGGTTTCATACTGCTTCATTGCCCCCATTTTACAGATAATAGAACTGAAGTACACAAACTGTAAAGGCTCTTGTTTAGGGTCGCTCAGGCCACATCCAAATGCCTTTCTAGTATGAGCTGGAGCTCAGTTGTGTCTCATGTCCATACTGCCTGGTTGCGCATTCATAATCTCAGTCAAGGAGTTGGAAGGTTGTTTTGTATTATGATAATACTGAAACAGCGAGCCAGCTTGGGTAGCAGGCTCTTTCCTCAACTTGGCTACTACTGTTGACTTAGAGTGAATCATTTACAAAGTTAAGGAAAGGAGTGTGAACTCCTTGTGCTTTGTCATGTTTATTTGGTCAATCTATTTTTTTATTAGCCTTATCTGATTCCCATTATAATTACAGGCTCCCTGCTGAATATACTGCTGCCTCATGCTTCAGATGGCTGATATTATTTTTGTTTACTTTTCCAGAAAGTGAAAGCAGTTTGAGTTGTTCCTCGGGGACCTCAGCTGCTGTTCCATGCGCAAGAGGCTCCAAACGTTTAAATGAGAAAATGTGTTGGTATGAATTGATTTGCAAAGGGACCTAGAATTTGTGGCTATTACTATTCTGGTATTGTATGTGCTTGACTCAGACACTGCATTAATAAAGAAATAGAAAAAAGCACTCCTAAAAGTTTAGGACTGACAGCCTTTGAGTTTGCTGTTTATGCCTGAAATTGTTGTTTCAGAAAGACAAAGCCAGGATCAGATGCCTGGTTGAGGCTCCCTATTCATTCACTTTAGCACCTTTGTGGAAAAAGCTATCTAATACCTGCTTTGAAGGTCTGTGGGTATAACTCTGTCCCCTGGAAACTGGACTGAGACTGTCAGCAAGTGATACATTAGTGAGTAATGAATAAATTCATTTTGAGTGTTGGATATGAGTTATAGACGTAGCAGCAGACTTGGACTTTGCACATTTTGCTTGGAGTGCCACTGGGTAATGTGAGTGCAGCACTGCATTTTTTTAGTTTATAATTTAACTGATGCAAAAGGGCAGAAAACCTACCTAACCCTAATGCCACATGGGGATTCCCTAGCATTTAGGGAATGGAATAAATAGCCCAGAAATGCTGCGTTTAAAGCTGAGGGTTAACATGATTAAGACCACAGGTAGAGTTCAAGTAATTTATTGCCTCTGTGCCTCAGTTAGAATCACTGAATAATGGAAGTTAGAAGTTTTGGAGGTCATCAGATCCAACTCCCTACTGAAAGCAGGGTCAGCCAAAGTTAAGTCAGACTACCCAGGGTCTTGTCTGGTCAAATTCTGAACATCTCCAAGAGGGAAGATTTTACAGCCTCTCTGAGCACCCGTTCCAGTCTTTCACTGTGTCATTGTGTAGATTTTTTTTCGTTATATCTGATTGGTATTTCTCTTTCCTCAACTTACATCCATTGCCTGTAGTTTTTTTGCTACACAGTTCTGAGTAGAGTCCAGCTCTCTGTTTTCTCTATAAGTAGCTCTGTCTTCACTCGTTAGACAGTTAAAGACATCAACTAAATTGCATTTCCCTTCTTCAGGCTGAAGAAACTGTCGGTCTCAGCCTCTCACCATAATGTGTGTGCTTCAGCCTTGATTGTCCTCTGCTGGACTTGCTCCAATTATGTCAGGCCAGTAAATCCTTCATGAACTGGGGAGCCCATAATCAGACACAGTAACTCCAGATTCAGTCTCATGACAAAACAGAGGGAAGTGATCACATCTCTCAGTGTGCTGGTTGTGCTCGTACTGGTACCAGTACGACCAAAGCTGGAGCTTTGCTCAGTGCCAGAGCACTCTGCTGAGTCAGGTTCAGCTTCTTGTCTCTGAGGAGCACTAGTACTTTTCCTGCAAAGCTGATTTCTGGCCAGTTGTTAATTAGGCTGGGTAACCATTGTTTGCCCTTATTAGATCAACGCTAACTCTTTTCAATCACCTCCTTTTCTTTGAAGTACTGAAAATGGTTTCTAAAAGGATTTGCTCCATATTTTCTTTAGGACTGAGGTTAGGCTGAACATCCTGCGGATCCTCATATCTTCTTCCTTGGCCTTCTTGAATTGTGGCATGCCATTTGGCTTTTCAGTCATCAAGAACCTCCTCTGATTGCCCCGACCTTTAAGATGACCGACAGCAGCCTCACAATGATGTGAACCAGCAACTTTAGAACTTTAGCATCCTCAACTGCATCCATCTGGTCCCATGGGTTTTGTGGGGTTTTTTTCCTGTTTGTTTTTTCTGGGTTTGTTTCGGTTGTGTTGTTGTGGTTTTGGGTTTTTTTTGTTGTTGTTGTTTTTTGTTTGTTTGGCTGGCTTTTAACCAGTTTGCTGTAATAGTCCCTATTTAGGTCTGCCTCTGTCTTATGCACTTCCTTAGGCTGTGCCACCAGACAGGGACCTGGGAATTCTAGGAGCAGACCTTGCAGTAAAAACTACGGCAAAGAATGCAAGGAGTTATCTTACTAGTAAAATGAGAATTGTTGTGTTTAAAAGGATATTGTGAAGGTCAAGTGGCCAGTTTCTGTCCTTTGTGGTCCTGCAGGTAAAAATGCTAGGATTATTGTTGTTATTTATCTTGGTTTGTCTCATTCTTTCCTTCACTCCTACTCCCTTTTTGCTTTCCTGATGATTAACACATGAGGAGCAGCCCCAAATGTGTTGCTGCTTCTTGTTCAGCAATAAATTGAGAGACTGAGTGCTGAAGCCAGGGCGGGCTGCCTTAGGACGCCTCATAGACACAGGCTGTCAGACCAGTCACAAATGGCAACAACAAAACAAATCCAGACTTCCCTTTGTAAAGGACATGCTCCTTCTGGCAACAGTATATTGCCAGTGTATATATGATTATATTAGTGAGAAACTAGATCCATCACTGGAGAGAAGAAAGGCTGGTGGAAAACATGCCTAAGCACAAAATCTTACGCTATACGCTTAGAGAGAACATATTTTGCAGTGAGATTCTTCAAAGCTGTCACATCTCTTGTGCATCCCACACTCTTTTGGCAGGAGAAGAGCTGTTGCATCCTTGTGTTTCTGTCTCCTTACTGAACAGCTGATAAACTGTACTTTCCCGTGCCTTCAGCGGGATTATTGATTTGTGCAGTGATCATTATTGCAGCTGTTGAATAGATCTTTGCTGAAGAGATTGAGGGGGAAAAAAAGAGACCTTTTTTTTCTCCTGTGCTTTTTCTAATTTCTCTTGACCTTATGTATCTCATTACTATTTATGTAAGAAAAATAGCTTTTTGACTGTTTTTACATGTTTTCATGGTACTGTACTTCACAAAGGGAAGGTGATTTATCCTTCCCTTGAAGAGATACTATTTATAAATCATAAGTGAAAGGTTGTTGTTAATGACTAATTTTAGCCAAAAGGATATGTATGATGGTTTCTGGAGCTTGCATGGAACTGGCCTTGCTCTGAAGTGCTTACACAGAATGTTTAGAACAACAGGAAGAGACAGGTTATGATTTATGATTGAGATGATAACAGAGCCATGCTAAGAAGGATAAGACCTGTGCCTTCTGAGTTACAAAGCAAACAGGTGAGGGAATGAACTTAATTCTAATAGTAAATTTCCTCTTTCTGTTGTGTATTATTTACTTCATAAGCCGTTTAAGAATGAAATCCACCCAGTCAGTCCGTGAATTATTTACTGTGCTTTTGAGGCCATAAATAATACTAGAACGTGATATGATTGCCTTATGTTTGGAAACAGTATTCCTCAAAATGTGTATTGTCCTCTAATTAGGCGACTAGTAACAGACCACCGTAGGAAGAACTTTTTTTTTTGTTCCCCATCTGTTGGTCAATCAGAGATAAGAAAATTGATGCAAGAGCAATAATCATCCAGAAAGTCTCAACAGTAATCCCACAGACTTGGAGGAAGAGGAGAAGGTAAGAAGAATTCAAACAGAATTCTGTAAAGAGTGAATTTGCAGAGGTTGTAACTGGCAGTGTTTGTGGTCAGATGTCCAGCTCGGCTGACTCAGCTCAGGGCAGGCACAGGTACCAGAATCAGAAAAGACCTGTGTTTTCTTAGGAAGAAAATTATGCAGCTTGTGCTTCTCATCCAGTTACGTTCTGGGCTTAAGGAATGATAGACGGATAGATAGATTTCTTTACCTTGCTGAGACAGTAAAGATATTGTGCATGTGAAGTCAAGAATGGAATCCAGCTCTTGCAAGTCATACTGTGGGAGATAAGCAAAAATTGGGCTCTGAAGCTTGTGTTCTGAACATTGGAGTAGTTTGACGGGACTATGTTTGCCTTATGACAGAAGCTACTCCTGTGCTGAAGAGAAGAACTTGCACCCGTGCTCTGGCTTTTGCAATTAATGGTTTTGGCACCTTAGTACAGACCTACTTTCATCAGTGATTTCAGGTAGCGTGCCAGGCTGAACTCGGGTGGCTCTGATGTGGTGACACACTTCCTTCTGCTGAAGGAGAGAAAAATAACCTCTGGGGGAGGAACAGGGAGGACAGCTGTAGGTGGTGAAGTTTGAAACCAGTGCTGCAGGCTCTGCTAGAATTCCCCTGTCAGCCCCGATTTAAATCTGGGCTCTGCCGTGACTTGCTGTCTGTTGGGACACATCACGCAGCCTTTCTGCCTTGGTTTCCCAAGGTGCAGTACTGTTTGCCTAGTTTGTAAGGCTATTGTTAGGATTAATCTTCGGTCTATTTCAAAGTTGCTAATTAAAAAGTGATTCCATGATGCTGGTTAAACAGCTTTGAGAAACTTTAAGAAGCTTCTGAGAAGTTAGATTAGTTACCTAAGGATAAGCCATAACACGGCTTGTTTCTTCCCATTTGTGTAGATGACGTGCCGTGTTACATCTTCACTGGCATCTTTTCTCAGCACGTGCTACAGAAGAGCTGAGTTTCGCTTGTCTTGGCACAGCAGGATTGGCAGCTCCACAAAATGGGAGATAATTCTTACCACGGACATCATCCTCAGCAAGGATGTCTCTGATGTGGCAGTGGTGGCTGTCAGACCCCTCGTCCCCTTTTGAAAACATCCTTATTAAATTACTTTCTTGTTATATAGCAAGTGTTTAACAGAGAACACATGGGTGAGGATTTGTTGTGCTCAGTATCAGAGCTGATGTGTGAAGAACATTTTTGTTCTTGAATTCATACTTTCCCCAAAAGTCATGAGGCCACTGGCGCTGTGCTGGGTGTGCTGGCAGCAAGTGAAAGGCTGGCTGGGAAAGCCAAAGTTGATAGGTTTTTAAGAACTAAATTTTTAATGTTGAACTTTAAATCTTCTTTACTAGAAATGAAAATTATTTTACTGTTGTTATATAAAATTATATTAAAAATTAAGATCAAGAGGAATCCATATCATCATTCTTGAAGTTTTGCTGGAAAGAAGTGAGAATATTTGCTTGGTTTTGGAGCTGCTGAAGAAACAGGTTTCAGTTTTTTGCCCTGTTTTGATTTCTACAATTTAGGCATTGATTTTGATAGCTGCAAGAATGACCAAAATTGAAAAATAATTATTGCCAGATAGGCAAGAAACCCCTTTTATCTTTCATAGCAGAGTTCAAATTGCCATTGCAGGTTTCTGTAGAGAAGTGCTCCTTGAGCTGCTTCATTTTCTTTGGCTCTCTGTGGTGGTGCTGATCCACTCCAGAAAGGTTCGCCCTCTCACTGTAAACTAACAGGAGCAAATATGTTTATTGGTGGCAAGGGAAAGGTGTATTAGTGCTGCTTCAGGTGGTAGGCTGCAGATATAAAAGAAATGGATTCAGGAGCTGTGGAAACAGGAATAATGCTTAAGGCAGAGTCAGCACCACAGTCCAGCAGCGTGGACAAAATATTTTATTATTGCTCCTTTCTCTGCTTTGAAGCAGCAGAATTGAAGAGGAGCTCAGCTCAGCAGGATAACTACCCCAGCACAGTTAGTGTAAATACATCCAAGTTGAACTACCAAGGCTTTAAATTTGGTTACCTTAAAGGAGGCTTTTTTGGGGGTGGATCTGGAATGATTACCATCGGAGTAAGATTGAAGGTTCAAGTTACTAGCTAAGTTTCCAGAGACACAGCATGTGGAAGGTTAACTTTTTCTGTGTGAAATAATATCCCTCCTCCTTTTCTCAGGTAATCTGCTGCTTTCGCTGTCTGTGAAAATAGCTCAATGTTTTAGCTGTAATGGTCAGGCACACTGCAAATACCCTGGATAGACTTGCTGGTTGGAATAGGGTCAGAAATCCTTAGAACGGTGCCAAACCATTCTGCTGGGGCACTTGGTGGCTGTTCCAGTGTCCCCGTATCCCAGAGACCATACTTGCTGCTCCTGCCCAGTCACTTCCCAGAGAGCATTTATGGTAGATGTTGGCAGGTGAGGTGCTGCCTGTCCCTCATCTCTGTGGGAGAAGACAACAGCCAGGAATGGACAGATGGATGGACGGATGAATTGTCTGGCTGGGCTGGGCTTGTGGGCCCTGAGGGGCAGGTGTCCTACACCTGTGTTATAAAAGCAGCACCAACATGGATTTCTGGACCATCTTGTAGATGTTTGGGTAGAAGGGACACAATTTTCTGTGTCCACATCAGTGATTCTTAGAGCACTTGCCTTAAATGTAACGTTTTGTGCAGGTGGACCTGAGCCTGGCTATGGAAATGAGACCAAGCAAGAAGACATATTCAGGCCAGCATTGCTTTTCCTTCAATGGGAGGTAGAATCTGCCTGCCTGTGAATTAAGTTGTTTCCTGGATGTGATACAACCTGTAAGTGACCACCTTTTGACCCAGCTTTGCTGCTCTGATGCTGGGCTGCAGTTGTCACAGTAACCACTGTGCTCTTAAATGGGTCATTTTCTTACTGCTCTCATGTATTTGTTTCGCTTTATCAGCTGGGGACCTGGCCTTTAGGGGCTCCAAAGTGTATTTCCCCGGGGGTGCTTTTAGTGCCTTAGGTATTGTGTCACACAACTTGTCTCCCTGGATAACTTTGCTGCCTGTTAAAATGCAATTGACTGAAGTCTCTAAAGCTGCCACCAGAAGTTTTAATCTTCCAGGCATGATTCTACATGCCATTTCTTTTATTTGCCTGCAAGTGCAGAATTGTTGTGCACATTTTATTTTTCAAAAGTGCTCTCAAATGTTTTAATCCTTTCATTTCTACTATTTGATCTAGCTTCATCTAAACCTGTTGTACTTCCTTCCAAATGCTAAGTTGCTCTGTAATTCCTTTCATCTTTATTTCCTCAGTTTATTCACTCATTGTTGGATCTTTAAGTTAATGAACAGTTTCTAAGTTTGGGACAAAGAGTGCAGGGGTGTAGGGCGTCTCAGCAGAGATCTGTTTTCAGTTGTTTGTCATGTACAGTGTAAGCTCGTTACACTCCGCTCTGCTGGCTCAAACCTGACCTAGGAGACAAGTTAAGAGGAGAAATAAGGGTTTCTGTATTTGCCCTGAATGTGCCAGCGGTGCTCCCAGATGCCAGTGAAATGACAGAGCTTCACCCAAGGCTTTTATAGCCTGGGTTAGACACAAACACAGTTTGTGTGTGGGCACTTCGCCTTCAGCAAGTCCCTGCTGCAGCCGGTGTCACTCGTGGCTGTACGTTGTGGCATGGGCACCATCCTCATGAGAGCACCTGCTTTCAAAGGGCCATACTCTGGCCTTCGTTAGATTGTGGCAGACATGAATCAAGTGATCTAGGAGTGAAAAGCTATTTGCTGCTACTTAAACCTTGCTCTTTTGATGACTTCAATAGGCTTTGGAATTTCAAGACATTTTCTCCTTCTTCTCCCCCCCTCCTTAGCAGGCAACCATATCACTTTTCCTTTAAGTTTCACAGCAGCCTGACCACAAAGGAATTATTTTATCTTCCTTCTGTGTGATGTGCACAGCACAGAGATGCCTCGTGCCCGAGTCTTTTAACCCTGTGTGGTGTTTGTACCACTGTGAAAGGGATCTTTTCTCAGATCCCTTCCTTGCACAATATAATCAAGTCATATGGATGGGTATACTTTTGCCTCTCGTTTACTATTGCTTCAGCAGTTACACTTTAAGATAATCAAGACTGAAGTAGTTCCTTTAACATAAGCTGGTAACAAGAATGTTCCTTGATGAAAACAGGAGGAGCCACTTTTGTAAGTATTTATGGCACAGTCAAATTACCTGTGTCAAGAGAAAACATAGTACCCGCAGGTCAGGAAGGATTAAGTATATCTGTGAATCCTAATACTTGTAGTACTGTATAAGTAATAAGGTATTGTTCATCAAAGCATCATGTTAGTATTTCAGGAACCTCAAAAAACCCAAACAAAGTAGTGAATTCCTGTTGCAATCCTGACATCATCTATTTGGAGGAATTCTGGATAGTAAGCGTGAAGAATAAGCAGTTCTAAAATAACCAGTTACAAGTTGGAGTGGGACAGTAGTTTCGAGAGCTATGGGAAATCCTGAGTCTATGCTGAGGGTTAGTTTGAGAGGTTCATGTCCTTTGTTCTGTTTGATTGCTCTGATCAGGGCTTTCTGTAAGGCGTTTGGGAACGTTCATAGCCCTGTTCCTGACTTGTTCTCTCCTGGTATCACCACTAGCAAGATTGCCCGAGAAATGAAGGACAGATTATTTTACTTTGACAATTGGAATGATTTTTAACTTTTCTTTCTACTAATATTTTATGGAAAATCCAGAAAATGTTAGTATTCCTCTGTGAATTGTTATAGCTGGCTAGGTTTTCAGCTTCTTTGGGTAGGGTTTTTTTTCTCCTTTGTATTTTGCAGAGGTGAACCTTCCCCACCAGTAGTTCTTACATGATCAATTCAGAGTCTTCATTTTATCTCACTCAGTGGTTGTGACTATTGCATTTCAATCTTAGATGAAAAAACTTAACATTGCACATCAAAAATTCTGGCATTCTGCTCATTAAAAGGAGCCTATCTCCTTTTGTTTGGGACTGTACATAAAAACCTCAAAACCAAACATATCTATTAATTATCACTAAAGGTACATTTCTCCCCCATAGCAAAGTGTGTGTATCCTGAAGGTAGGAAGTGCCCTTCTCTGAGCACGGGGTGTTGATCCCCGAGACGTGGAAATCAAGAGTTTGTCAGTGGAACCCCCATTCATCCTGTTCTGAGCTGCACAGCACAGCACAGCTCCGGTAGCCAGTTCTCAGGTCATAGTATAAATGAGTATTTGGTTCTTAAATTGTGCCTAGATGTGTACAGAGAGCTGGTATCTATTCCAAAGAATTAGCGGTGGATCCTGTCAACAAATGTTTGTAACCAGATGCACAGCTTGAAACACGTGAATGAGAATTAAATACAAATTAGTGTGAGGATTGCATCTAACTAGCAAACTGTTCTCTGGAAATGTGGTAAGCTAGAGCCTGACAACTGTTAGCTCTATGGGAGGGATGTGCTCCTCATTTGCCATTGAGACTGTGGTTTTAGTTAGAGGTTTGAAGTGTTGCACTGCAGAAATGTTATTTTATCTCCTCAATTCAGGATTAATCAATTATTTGAATTCTTAAAAACCTTATAAGGTTTTTAAGCAAAGCCAAATTCCTTTCTGTATTTCTTCTATAGTCGGTATTTTCCAGTATTACTAATTAATTTGCATTTTTCTGTGCTTTAAAACTGATTTCCCCTGTGTTCTACTCTATTTTTATCATCTGTTCGGTATTAATCCAGTGAAGATGACTGCAAAGGCTGTAGAGTCATGTGTGAAAGTAAACGTCCCATTTTCACCATTGTTTACAGAGATGATTATCTTGTATTGGAAAGTGACTTCAGTTCTGAGTCGCTGATTCCTCTCCCCACCCCAGGTCTCTTTACACAGTCAACTCCTTACATTATTATTTCCTGCCCTTTAACAATAGGATTAATTCCTGTCCTGTTCTTGTTTCAGAGGGGTCGTCCAGCAGCAGTACCCTCCTGTCACCTGCCAGAACCCTGCCGGACTGAAGACTTTTTTCCTATGAACTATGTAGGTACTAAATATCACCATAATTAATTTTTGATGACCAAAAGGTTTTTAGGAAAGGCTGAGTTTATTCTTACAGTTCATACTTGATGACATTAGGAAGAAGCAAGTGTTACATTTCAGATCTTTGGCTAAGGGGAACTAACCGTTTCTGATCATATTGGAGCGATATGGAGGCTGGAACATTTATTCTAAGATTTGCTCACAGGAGTTTGCACTTCATGTGCTTCCGAAATCAATGAAGAAAACGTACAAACCCTCATTTTGTTTACCTTCACATTTTTATACTTCAAATGATGAGAATGTTGAAGGGGGCTTTAGTAGAGCATGTTAAAACTGCCAAGTAACGTGCCAATACTGCCAGCTGCACAAGTGCACCAATGTTCTGATTTTACAAGAGAATGTGAAGTCAGTGTCAAAACTTTAAAATTCAATAAACTGCGGGTGGCTAAAGCTTCCAGCTCTCCCTTGCAAACTGGGAACAGGGAGTGAAAAGCTGTTGTGTAATAGAACTTGAATGGTACAAATAAACTTTCCGTTACGGACCTCTGGATGTGCAGTTTTGTAACGCAGATGCTGTTCAGCAGGAGCGGGAGTGGCAGAGGTCAGCTCTGCACCTGGGGGCGACGGGTTGGTGGTGGTTTTTTATTGGACTGCTAAATAGGTCTAGGGAAAGAAAAACCCACTCAATTTTCTGCATAAGGAAGAGAAGGTTCTATACTTTTCAGATGATTGGCCTTGCATAGAGTACAATACGGAGCAACAGAAATAAATGCTTGTTTTAAAAATACCTGTGGAAAAGCTCAAGATGGAGGACTCGATGCAAATTCTGTAAATGGATTAAAAAAAAAAAGCGGTTGTGGTGAAAGTAAAGCTACATGGCTTTGAGTAACCATGGAGACCAGTGCTTTTCTGAGGCAGAAATAAATGAACTCAACCTTTTCATATTTATTAGTGGGACTGATGATGAAAGATAAAGTTGAATTAAAATACAAAGCAAGAGAAGCCAGACCTAGTCAATGTCTGTGCCTCTGCAATGCAGGTTACAGTAATAGGTTGGTAGGAGTGAGCTGCTATTACAGGGGCTAATTAGTTAGGAAAGAAACAAAATACTCTTTGTTATACCAACCTGTTTATCCAAATATCAGCTTCTTTATTAACAGAAATGAAGAGACAGTACACACAACATATTCCTGAAATCTTTTGGTTCTGATAAAAATGAAATAAACCTCTTTTAACACTATAGCAGTGTATGAAATATATGTACTACAAAATGGTAAACTGTTCACTGTTAGTGGATATTTGAAACTTACCCATTTCTTGGTGGCAAGAATGATAGCATTTTCCTATAAAAATACCAGGTGAATATTTAGGTTTCTGTCTTGAAAATACATGGCAAAGGGTCAAATATTAATTGGCAAGCTCTCGCTACAGAAATGCTACTGCTGAACAGAGGATGGCAGCATTAAATGTCACTTGAACTTTCAATAAGATTAACTGCTTGTGAAATACAACTTCAGCGCAGCTGTTTCTGCACCATCATGTAGAAGGTTTTGACTGAGTAGAAATCCCAGTGGAGACACATGGGGAAGTCACAGAACCAAAGGAAAAGGCTGAGATTGAGTGTGACTTCAGTGGCTGATGCAGTGGACAGAAAACTGGGTTTGGCAGAAGCGGGATGTCTGTCCCTGCTGGAAAAGAACGGTTTAGTTTGGAAGGAAGCTCTGTAATCACATCTGCTGTAATCACTTCAGGGGTTAAGGGCAGGATGGAAGGAGAGGAGGGTACTGAACGAACGAGAAGAGCCCGTGTTGAACCATGGTATCTCAACTGCCTCAAAATAACAGTTATTGAAGCCTGTATGAACACCCACAGAAACAAAGTGCCGTATAAAATGCAGCTACCTTTAACAATCTCCCTGTCCTTGCCAGGCTCAGGTACTCGCCAAAAGTCAAGTTACAGGTGGCAACAGCTCTGAAAGAGTTTTTGTTGTACAAAGCTGTCTGTGTCTAGAAACAGCGTGTGTGCTAATAACCTCCTGCTCCGCTCTCAACCGTTACAACTGCTAAATTTCAGACACCGTATTTAAGATGGAAAAAGCACTTCACTTTGCTGCAATTCAGGTAAAATAAATTTTTTAGAGAAGTGTTAAGGGAACTTCAGCAATGTATGCAAACACTGGGTAACTTCCATCTCACACAATTATAATGGTGTGATGAATTAAGATTTTACAAACCAGGTTTAAGGTTCCTTCAGTTTTACTGGGCCATTTACCTCTTCTGCTTTTTGACTTCCTCAACAATGTGTGGTTACCCTCAAATCTAGCAAGGAATTCCTGCCTAGGGTAAAATCCACATTTGAAGAGTAACTTATTTGAAAAGTTCATGTCAAAACTCATAAACCCCACCCTCAATCCTTCTTGGTACTTCTGGTAAAACAGACTATTTTTGTAAAAGACTTTTAATTCAATCACTATATAAAATGATATTTGTTGTAATGGAATTTTCTGGCACATGAAGCATTTCTAGAGTTCAGAGTTCATAGTTACTATTCACCAACTACAAACCAAAGCTCAGAATTTGGAAATTTGACTTTTAACTATAGAATTCACTAATATCAATTAATCTTGCCAGATATTGAGGCAAATATGATGCAGATTCATAAGATGATACCTGATTTTTTATTTCATTGCTTAACAGATAAAGGTGGTTGTGGTACCATTAAACTGTTTTAGTTTTAAAATGTATTTGAGAAATCCCTTAAAGCCTAGACAATATGAAACAAAACAAATTCTGAGGTGTCTGAAGTTTTCAGACAGCAGCCTCTTGTGAACTCAAGCAGCCTACACAGGCAGAAAAGAACACAACCAACTTTTCTTAGTGAGGAATAACCTTTCCTAGGACTTTCAGAAAGTCTGGTTGTGTTGGGAAAAAGATTACCACCCCATTGACATCTGTGAGTGGCAGTTAATAAATTCTCCACTGATTTCCTCAAAAGTTATTCTCAGTGAGACAGTTCAGAAATCCTGCTAACAAAATGAGCCGAGGCTCGAGTTTTCTTCTAAGGCAGAGAAACACAAGGAACTCTTGCTCATGCAAGCGTCTAAAGTATTTTTCCTGTATTGTTCTTAAAATGTATTGTCTACCACTGGAGTGCAGAATGACAAATCTAAACCATCTTCATCCAAAGGTAGCTGTTTTCAGTCATCACTTCACGCACAGAAATTAGTTCAACAAACCCCAGAAATGCTCATTCCAGGAGCGTCAGCAGCACCAGTTGGTTCCAGCACATGAGAGCACACACAGTCTCCTCTTGGCTTATGCAGTGGCTTGTATGTTCTACTAGTGAGAATTACAGTGGATACCGACCTGACTGCTACAGAGATACCTGAATGTTTTCTCAACATCTCTATGAAATGGTTTTGCTGTTTAAAATGCCGAAGGACACAGACAGAGCTATTTCCTCCTTTACAACAGTAATGAAAAGTTCACAGGTCAGTTTAGTTCTTGTGAAGTATCAGGAAGTAGGTATTCTGATATTTATTAGATGTTTGCCTAAAAACTCATTGCTTTAATTAAGAATAGTCTTGTTCTCACCACAATTAAATTCTCTTCAGTAAACTATTACCTCGCTGAGGTTTTGGTTATGCACACTTCCCAAACTACAGTACAGGACTGCTTTGACCAAACCAATCACCGAAAAAACTCTAAAAAAATAATCAGTTTGTTAATTAAATTACTTACTACATGCTCCATGTTTAAATTGCAAGTATTCAAATGTCTTTGCTATCATTTACCCTCAATACACAGTGCTTCAGAGAGAGACATAGTTCTAGATAACTTTTTAATACGTGGAAGTGATCTCCATTCATGGAAGTACAAAGGGATGAAAAATGCAAGTAATTCATAGACCTTGTTTCTCCAGGATGCAGAGCAAGCAAATCACTACAATCCTATTTATAAATTAGTGTCCTAGAGTGCTAAATAGTAAAGACAAACTCAGCCAAAGTTAGTTCTGCAGGATTTTCAATATCCTTGAAGGAGATCCATCTCTTCAGTAAGAAAGTCCTATACAGACAGGCCCCAGCAGAGCACTTCGGGGGGGAGGGAGAAAGATAATAACAACCCAAACCAGGAATGAATGTAGCAAGGTGGGATTTACCAAACAGGAATGCAGCACTTGCATGTAATAAAGCAAATATTTACATTAAGCACAATACAGCAATTTATTTAGATGCTTAAATGAAGAATACAAAGGGAAATAAAGATCACAAAATTATACATACTACAACAGTGTGTCATATATTAGATGGTATAAATGAATACAACACCTTGTTGGTGTTAACTAAAGATAAAACTAAATATTCAAAACACAGCACTTTTGTTTCGGTGTGCTGCTTCAACACAATACACTTTTATACAGATCTAAAAGGTGTCAAAATTAGTAGCTGCAAACTTGTTTCTTGCATGTGATTTTTCTTTTTTTTTTTTTAGCTTAAAAGATTTCAGAAAATGGCTCTGAAATACGTTTGTCATCAGTTGTAATGTCAAGGATATTCAGAACAAGAAAATTCTATAATACAATAGAGTCCAGATATATTTTTTTATGTCGCTGGCCTCTGTTTTGAGATTGTACAAGGTAATGTGCAAAAACTAAGTTTGTCAAAATTCATACTATAGCAGTTTCAAGCTTTTGCTAGGTAAACTAGATACAGCATTTATTACACAGCAGGGCAACACTAAAAAAGAGAAACAAATCTATGATGGGTACACAAGAACAATTTCATAAGCTTCACTTGAATAGGTCTAAAAGACTGTACAAATATACATTTCAACTATTCAGAATGATACATGAAAAAAAATCAATTTCCCCATAGTCTACTATACACGTTGAACCGGTAGCTTGGATGGTTGGCCCTACACTACCATATGAAAAAGGGTAATGTTTAAAAAGACATACAACTGAACATGTACAAGAGTGAAATAAATGTTGAAAATGCAGATAAAATAAACCTCTGCTTTTCTCTGTGCATTCCGGAGCCACCAGCTTATCCGTTTTCACATTAAGTTACTGTGCTCGTTCCAGCAGGAATTCTCACGCACGATTCGCCAACTGCATCCTTAAATAACCACTGGAATAAGTGGCCACAACCCCCACTCGCCACGACCTAGCACTGGGAAGGCCGTACCAGCCAGTTCAAGCTCAGCAGTCATTCTGAAATGAAGGTGTCTGGACAGTTGCGGGTGGGACAGGGTGAGTGACGCTCCTGGAGCCCGGCGCTTACGCCTGCTGGCTGCTCAGCTCCACGCCCGTTAAGCTGCTGTGCATTGGTTCTGCCACCCCATCAGTCACACTGTCGAACTGCTCCCCGTCCTCGCTGTCCATTGTGCTGTTCTGCCATTCCATCTGCTGATTCGACAAGTTCTCCTCAATCTCCGATGCATTTTTCCATTGCGACTGGTCCTTAGACCAAAACTCTTCTACTTTTCCATAGGAACGATTCTTCCACTTTGACTGTTCTTCATCGCTTTCGGATCCACCCCCTTTTGTCTCAGCAGTGGGTTTACTGCTGCCAGCATCTTCACTTTGGGAGGATTCATCTGTCCACACTTCTGGTTTTACTTCTGATGTATTATCTTCAAAATCAGAAACCTGCTGAGAGCCAGGCCCGCTTTCAGACTGTGAAGCTCCATCTTTCCATTCAACAGCATCGTCTTGATCATCTTGATCACCTTCACTATCTGAAACGTCACCTACCAGTTTTGCTGGTTCTTCAGCAGAAATCTCTTCGTATTTAGAGCTTTCCTCTTGTTTTTGATCAGATTTCTCTGGAGACTGTAATGTAGTTTCTTCAATGATTTCCTTGGATATGCTGTCCTCAGGGTTTTCCGCTGTGCTATCAGAAGAGGTTTTCCCACCAGTGTCAGAAACACGCTGACCAAACGGACTACCACTTTCGTTGTATTCCTCTTCTATATTTTCATAGCTGTCTGAAGAACTTTCATTGTCTTTTCCTAAGTTTATTTTTTTATCAACAGTCTTACTAACGTTGACTCTAGAATTCTTTTCATCATGGTTTTCAAACAGCCATTCAGCATCGAAATCCATTTCATGTTTAACCTTGTTTAACTCTTTCATGTTGAAACCGAGCAGCACACCAGGTTTGTACTTTTCACAATCTCGAACACATTTCTTCCGTTTGTTACTAAAATGAGACGCAATATCAGATTTCCATAGCCACAAACTGGCAGCCAGTTTCTCAATCTCTCTCCTAGTGGGATATGGTTGCTTATTAAAATACTTTGTAAGAAACGTTTTCCTGGCTTCATAGGAATCATCTTCATGACCCTTGGGGTCCAATGCTAGAACTACGGGTTCTTCAGGCTTCTCCTCAAAGGCAGAGGGGGAGTCGTCATCATCCATTTTCCTTTTCTTCATGAGGGAGAACTCCATGTGCTCATACGTACGTTTTACAGGTGCTACGGCTGGAGACTGACCAAGCCGAGATGACGAAGTACCTTTGTCCTGGCCATTCTGAGTCTTCCCAACACCCCTGCAGTGAACGAGGTGCAGCGTTATGGTCGAGGCAGTCATGTTACTGGTGTAGACACCAAGGCAATGAATGCATTTGTAGGTGAGCTTTTTCTCAACCGGATGAACTGTCTGAATCACTTGATGCCTCTCCCGTAGATGATGTGCAAGTGCATCAGAGATGGGTCCTTTTAGGATTGAAAAGCACAGAGGGCAGAGAGTTTTCCCCACGTCTTTTTTGTAGGGAACTGCTGCTTGTGGAGAACTTTTTACAGGTACATCAGACTTCTCCTGGATTTTTGGCTGTGGTTTTGGAGGAACTGGGGGAGTATTCTGAGCATGGTAAGCTACAGACTCAGCAGGAGCATCTCTCAGGTTGTAGGTGGTTACAAGAAGATGTATATTCGTGTGACTGCCCTGCTGCAATGTCAAATCAAAGGTTAGAGTAGAATCCGTTTTAGGTCCCATTTCTTCATCAACGTGAACCATTCGCATATGAGCAGCCATCTTTTCAACATCGTTGAAGGTTGAACGGCAATACGGACAAGACAGACCATGTATTAACATATGATTAAGCAACGTATCAGTGGGTAAATAGCGATTACAGTATAGACATTTGCTAGTGAAATTGTGTATTTTCATTATATAGTTAGCTACTGCAGGCACCTTTTCGGCCTTGTGCTCCTTTTCAAAGTGGACACTATACACATTTTCAGGAAACAGCTCATTACAGATTGTACAGATTTTCCATTTCTGCGTGGACGACGTATTGACAGCGGAAGGACCTGTAGCAGCTACAGGAGATTTCGAGCCAGACTGACCTAATACTCTCGAAGCTGCCTGTGACTGAGACAGCGATGCCTGTTTCAGCTGAGCCGATGACAGAGAAGATGAATTGGCTGACTGCAGAGAGTATCTTGCTGAGCTTGATCTCGGTTCCCCTCCAAGAGTGTAAGGCCTTCCATTGCCACTCGCTGAAAACTGTTTCATTGTTTGCGACTGCTGCGGAATAGAAACTGCGTTACCGCTTAAGTTTAGCCTTCCCCCTGGCTGACCAACGTAGCTCGGCGGTACCGATTTGACTCCGTAATTGTTTTGTTGTAGGTGAACATTTGACATCATATTCACTCCTGTGGAATTTAACGTAGGCTTTGGTATAGTGAGTCTGTTCATCATCTGCTGTGACGAAAGAGATCGAACGCTTCCAGGGGAAAGGGGACCCATCCTCTGAGGGAGTCCCATAGGCTTTTTATCCTGGGGTTTTGGAGCTATTAGCATCAAAGGTTTAGATCTTGGAACCACTACGTTAGTGTGACCTATCATTGCTGTTACCTGGTATCCTATGCGCTCGTGGTCTTCGATAACATGCTGTACTAAAGCTTCGTATGATTTCGGCATAAAAAGGCATCGTTTGCAGTGAATACTACCCTCCTCTCGGGTACTGGAACTTAACGGAACTGCACCATTGAGTGACTTTTCACCTCCCTTCGCTACGTAAGGAGCAGCAACGTGCTGAAAATGTTCCCTGTAAATGTGCTTTCTAACTATTTCATACAGAGGATCTCGGTAAGTGCACTTCTTACAGTAATAAACAGCTTGTTCTACACTGTCAGCCTGCTTAGGTTTAAGGCTATCATGTTTGTTTTTATCTTTAAAAGTGCTGATGCCTCCACTCGGTGTATTGGCATTTGGAGCATGAAATATTTTAATGTGCGTTTCCAAAGTCTTTTTGTCCGCATTGAAAGTACAGTAAGGACAATTAAGGAGAATCCTATTTTCAAAGTCTTCACTATGCACATTCCGGAAGTGGCTTTTGTACGCTGAAAAGAACTTCGAGGAAAATGGACATGCACTGCAGCAAAAGGGCTTTGTCCGATAGTCCTTAAAACAAAGAACAAAGCACAAACTAAATATTGAAAAGCAGTTTTGAGAAAAACAACATCCATGATCTAAACAGTAACGTTTCTAAATAACAGTCTCAAACCTTTAGATTCATTTCTTCTCCCCTGTTTTTGGCCTGCAGATCAGGCCCTAAAAAGTTTTATCATCTGAACATACATGTGAATGTCAATGCAGAGCTTCCTCAAGAGTCTGAGCAAGGCTCAATCATGAGCACCTTTCTCTACCAGTCAAAAAAAAAGCCTCATTCCCTGCAGCTGAGCTGCATTAACAAGTTCACCATAAGCTCATTTCCAGAGGGTAAAGGCAAGCACAACGAGGTAGAATGAGACTGTATCCGGAAGACAAGTTACTTCCCATCAAAATCTGCCAAACATTTACAGATAAGACATATATATACCTTCAGCTATTTCAGTGTCTTGATCCATTACAAGCTTTTATATAAAAGATGCTCTTCAAAACTTATTTTTGGTGAACAAATGGATTTAAGCTTACCGAGTCATATACTAAGGTTACTCAAGCCCTTAAAGCCACCAAGCCTTTTCCTTCTGATCAAAGCACAAACCTGATTTTTGAAGCAATCTTGAATCAGAGGGGAAAAAAAAATAATTCGAAAATTCCACACTTGGAGTTTCCCTGCACGCTTTATCTCTGTTATATTTAACATGTTGCCGATGCAGTTCTTGTCAACTGTTATAACAGAAACTAAAGTTACAGTGGCCTTAGAGATAGCCACAAGCAATCCAGCATTTCAGATGAGATAAGACATGAAATTCCAATAGTTACAAACATTCATCAGGGGTGTCAAAACAAGTCTTGTGCATCAAGCTACACCGAGATCATCTGAAGTAGCTGGAGAGCTGTACTCTCCCCCTGCAGAGCTAAGTAGGAATTTATGCTTCTGCCCATCTTCTGAAGCCTCACACATCTGGTAGGTTGGAGACAAGATCCAACAAAGCAAACTAAACAAAAGCTCCCTCCTCCTTTTTTACAACTTTTATTTTTAAATTAACTAGAAAAAAAGGACAGCATCAGTATATTTTATGGAACACAGCAATACAGGGACAGTTTTAGATTAACACCACACCAGGAATCCATGACAACACAGGTTCCCATTTCCTGTAAGAGAATCTTCAGAATCAGATGTGTCAACATAAACTATTACCAACCTGATTTTTTGTAAGCGATGGGTCCCACAATCCTACATCTTCCCATGTAGTGTTTTTCAAATAAAAGTCATTAGGTTCAAACTGCTTAAAATCCTGGAGAAGATGGGAAAAGAATAAGGAGAATGAAAACCAAAGATCAGCTGCTGCCTCAAGCAACAACTCCTGAAGCATCCATCCAGCCCTCAAGTGCTGCTGGCAAATAGTAGATGCTATTAATTCAAGAAGTGTGCGCATTTGAGCTGCACCTCTTTGGAGGTGAAGTTGTGAGTACTCTTAATATCATAAAACACCTGAAGAACTATTTTCAGTACTCATCTTCCTAATTAACCCAAGACTGTAATTACACACCTGCCCCATTTTCAAAAGCAATCACGGAGAAAAGTATCCCAGGGCTACTGCTAAACATTTAAGATCATACAGATGCTTTACCATAACCCTCACGTTTGTTTGGTTTGGGGATTTTTGGAAGGAGTGAGGGCATTGGTTGTTTGATTAGGTTTTGGGATTTTTTTATATCTGAATTCCTGTGTGAAATAAGTTTTAAAAGTTTGACTACATGTATGGTGTCCAAAAAGCCTAATTCCCATTAAAAAATAATTTTATTAAGTGCCAGTATTTCGACTTTGGTATATGTCAGCAGCACATAAAGACTCAAAAATATTATTTCCACCAAAATGAATACTTGTCCCAGTTCAGAATTTTACCCTTAAAATTATACTTGCTCCATAAATTTCCCAAGCAGGAAGGACTTGCATTTCTTCCTCTTATGCATCTCACTTAAATGCTCTTTATAGAGACACTAACAGAAAAGCCAAAGCCAACAGGTCATAATTTTCTGGGTACTCTGAAGAGTTAAAGTGCATGAATTGACAGTACAGAAGTTCGTGTTCAGGAGAGAAAGCTACATTTTTTGAGACAATAGTTATGAAGCTTGTCCAGAAGAGCAGCGCAATCCTTTCCCATCTAACAGCCAACACAGGAGCAGAAGTGAGTCTTTACCCGATGCCCAACTGTTCAGCACTGACAAACACTTCTTGAAAACATCAGAACCAGCTTCTGTCCCCCAAGAACATCCTATACCACACCTAGTTCTTGCATCATACCTAAACGTTCAGTTAGAAAATGTTATTTTTATGAATCTGACATAAACAAAGGACAACCTACCTTCAACATATATCAAGTCAGTCACACAAAGCATTAAGTGTATCTTGTCTCCATCCACTAAACTTTCTAAAAAGTGTTTACAAGTATATTTTAGCTCAAATTATTGGAAGTCCTACTTTGTGTAGAACTTACAAAGCAATGCAGTGGTAGCAACACCTGAACAACAAAGCTCCAATGGAATCTCAGAATCATTCCCAGAAGCTAAGGAGAACAGAATATGGTGTGGGAACAGGATACAGGGGATTCCTTCAAAGTGCACAGTGAAAATGTAACATTTTGTAAAACAGATCTAAAAAATACCCAACAATGTCACACAGCAAAGACCTCACAGTCCCACTGGCTTTGGAGGGTTTTAATTCTAATTACAACACTTGGGGGATATCATACTTACTTCTATATGTTCTTTACAGTATTCCAAACCAATGTCACTAAGTATTTTTTTCACAGTTTTCCGGGCCTTTCTTAAACTGCCAAGATTGTTGACAGGAAGTTGGAACATAGTTTCTATTGAAAAAGAAAGTAAGAGAAAAGGTTTAAGTCAAATGTGTTTTGTCCGACAGAATGTTGCACTTCTAATTATTAGTAATTTTCTGTCTCATTTTACCCATATAACCCAGTATGAGAGCTGTACCATTAACTAAGAATCTTCAGTATTTTTTGTCTGATTTGTTCTTAAATGAGGCTGGCCATAAAGCTAGATATTGACAAACTTCACAGAGCAATCGAAAAACCAACAAACTGATGTAGCAACTACTGCAGGAGTGATCAGCTGCATCTGCAAATAAGGTGGTTTTTTTTAAAGTGTGTGTATTTATATGAAATTGACCCCCTATGCTGAAGTACTACAAACTCAATTTATCTTTGTGCATACATCTCCTAACTGATTTGAAAATCACTAAGTTGAACTTCAAGGGTTGCGTTGGTCTTGCAATGGATTTAATGGTATCTCTTCAGTGAGAAAGATGCTTCTTGCATTCAACTGTGGGTAGGACAAGAAATTAATACTGTTTCCTCTATTTACTGTATTTGTAGCCTTAAATGGCTGACAGCTGTTTAGCAAACATCTCTCTTTTATTGAGATGGGACCTGAAAGCTTGGTCAGAGCCCTGCAGAGATATAAATCACTGGAAAAAAGTACAAGAGAGAGCTTAACACCTCTAAGTGTAGCTGGGTATTTTCAGCTTACAAGACAACCCTCCCTTTCAGTTCCCTGCACAAATAGCTAATTAATCCAATTAAACTGTCTATAAATGACTGGGGCTATCCAGCTAAAAGAAAGTCTAAAATTTTAAGATATATATATTCCCAGATTCAGCCATTACCACTAAGATTTCTTCCAAACTCTAACAGCTAGTCTTATTTTGTGACAGAGGAGCTCTGTGTCTGGGTGCTGCTGTCACTACGGTGAGCCTCGCTCAGCTACAGACCCGGCACCAGCGGGTCACCTGCACTTCAACATGCTGCAAAATGGCAGAAAGATGAAAGTCCCAGACAACATACAGTGATTTTGGAAGTGCAAGGGGGTGGAGCCAGCAGTAAAAAGGTAGGCTTTTCTCAAAGGAAAGGGGAGGGAGCAAGAAAGTGTCAGAGTTGTTATCTTTTCCCTAGGCTTTAATAGTCCAACGCCTGTTGCTAAAGAGCATCACCTCAGAAGATAATTTGAAGATCATCAGATCTCGGAAGATTTTTGATCATTAATATTTCTGTGAGCCAATTCAGAAATGCTGCTTTGTTTGAACAATGCAAGGTTTGATTCATATCAACAAATTAATCCACTATAAGGCCAAAGACTACCTACACCAACTACAAATGGACTTTTTTTTGTTAGAAGCTTGAAAGTATTTTTGAACACTTTGAAGCGGAAGCCTAGAATGCAGAGTTCACAGAAGTTTGCAGCTGTTAAATATTTGAGTTAGACAAAAAATTCTCCCCTTTTATCATGAGATCAAGGGCAACTGCTAAGCTACAAAGAGCTTACTAAGAAATTTTCTCAAAAAATCCAACCCAACCCCTTTTCTACACACTCGTTAAAGTATTACCTGTCTGTTTACACACTGGCCTTTTTATTTTCACACTCCTACCACCTTTTACTAGGAAATGCTTTAAGGCAGTCACTAACAACTTACTATTCCATGCTTTCTCCCAACAACACTGTTTAGTTTCAGAAATGAAACTGCAAAGTCCTGCCTGTAACAGCACTAAAACAAACCGCTTCACTGGGTTTCACAGCCTAGGAGGAGTGCTGGTAGCACGTGTCACTAGGCTCTGGTCTCCTCACATTCAGTGAATTCAGAAATAGCTTCTGAGCAAGAGCAGAAAGCTATCACGACAGTCTGGATTCATATCACAACTATAAATTAGAAATTAAATGGAAACATTCCTATCTAAAGTATCTACAGGAAAATTTTCAGAAGTACCAAAGCAGCTCTGATCATTAAGCATTTTGGTACTTGGATCAGGCTGGCCGCTGTCACAGATGACCAGAAACATTTTAGCTCCCCTCTGAAAACTAGGCAAGTAAAGAAAAAAAAGTTTAGACTTAGCCTATAAATCTCAGGGATTCCAAATTACTCAGCATCTGCAGCAATGAAGTTACTTAGACACATCATGCAAAGTGTCTAAGGATAGTAATTTTCAAATAACATAGGCCAGAAAAAAAAAAAAAAAAAAAGGTATTTCAGTATTTTGGATTTTAATGTTCTGTGTAAATTTCCTTCAAGTAGTACTTGTTAAAAGAATTCGGTATACTCAAAACCATCTTGATTTCATCACATACAAAACTCCAAATGCAAGTATATTCATTTTTGTGACTGCAGAGGTGTTTCAGCTAACTCTAGTCTTGGTGAAAGGATTAGAATAGAAAAAAAAATAGAATTAAGTTCATACGAAAACTAGCTACGTTCTGTACCTTATCAGGCACCTTTCATTTTAGGGAAACTCAAACCCACTTTAGTAATATGAAGAATTAGAATTCTAGGGAAACACATTATAGGTAGATTCACTTACAAGTCTCTTAACATGAACTCTAGTCATGCTATGAAGAACGCATTCTCTCTCTCTTTGCCAGCTTGGAGAAGGCAAGGATCAAATAGACCATGGCAATAAACTCCTTGCCCTTCCCAGTTATTCTCTCTAAAGCCTCTAATGACTTTGTGTGGGAAATCATGAACTGCTCTTTGTTTATTCTACATCCATTCTCATTGGTACTCTTTTATCATCAAGTATTTCAGCTGCAATTATAAACCATATCCAGTACAGTTTGTCTTTAGGCGACAATCACTTGTAAACTTGAAAGTCAGCCACAAGGCTCAAAATAATGCTTATTGTAAAATACCTTACTTCAGAACAAAATGCCACTAACAACTTCTTCACCAAAAGAATCAAATACTTTCTCTTAGTTCTTGTGTCTAATATACCTAGACATGCCAAATATACCATGATATATAGAAACTCAAGTGATAAAGAAAGCAAATAATTTAGGACTGCCCAAAAAGCAGATCTCTATTCTATCTGTACCATCTTCTTGCCCCTCCTCTCCTGTCTGCCTCACAGCCAAGTCTTAAACACAAGAAATTATCAAGATCTTCCTATCTCAGCACTTCATAACAGAGGATATAATTAGATCTTCACACCTTAAAACTGAAGATCAACCTTACTTTGCAAACTTTGCTTGATAGCTGAATCCAGCTCACCTAACCTTAACAAAACCCCTCATCCTTAAGCAAACACAGTTCATTTTATTTAGGAAGTTTCTTAACTAATGGATGGAGAGCCAGATACAATCTTATATTATGGTTTGTGACTACAAAAAATAGCCAAACGTAAGCAGAAAAAAAAAGGTATAAAAAAGCAAAATATCAGTACTACACTAGAAACACCGCACTTTAGTTTTCATTTCACAGTCACGTTTTGGAGATGCAAAGATTTATTTTAGACAAACTTCATGATATGGGTAACAGCCACTATGCAAAGCGTGAACAAAAAGCTAAGAGAAGTTTCCCAGCTAGTGCAGAGGTGTTACCAAAAAGACCTGAATGAAGTTCTTTCACATCTTCATCCAAAATTCTGAAGGGGGAGCGAGAGGGAAGGGTTTGTGGAAAAGCAAGGACTCTTTGGAAGGTAAGAACAGGGACAACAGTTAAGAGACTTCACAGAACTCAGTGTGTACATGGTATTGTGCTTGGAGAACTGAAGCACTGTCTCTGACTTTAACAGGCTATAAGAGTCCCAGGGAGGCAGAATTTAGTCTTAAGTGCAATTCTGATATGTGCATCTTCTAATATCTAAATTGAAATCTTCAGGAACCAGCAGTTCAGTTCACACAACAGAATCATATCCTGAAATGGGAACAGGCCAGCACATAATCTAGGCCGATTGATTTAAATTTATAATTATGTCCAAGTTTTAGGAGGCAACTAAAACTTCAGGCCAAAAGAAGCAACAACAAAGTGCCTCATTTGTTTAAAAGATTAAAGGTTTCTTTAGTGTTTTCAAAGAACTGAGGTTCACTGCTGAAATAAAAAAGGGACCTCACTTCAAGGTTAATATGGCTTCACCACAAAGGGCTTTGTCGCTACTCAATTCTCTAACCCTGTTAAGCCATAGCGGGGGAAAAATTGTGTAACACCTTGAAATGCTCTCAGGAACACTAGTGTGAACAATATTCAGGAAAAAACAATTCAAGTGAACAGAAGGGACAAACCCGTTACTAGAGAAAATTTCTGCTTAGTTTTAGTAATTTAACAGGGCAAATATCATTAGACACAGGAAATCAAGAGTTCCAATTTTTATGGCATGACAAAAAAGCAGAAAGGAAACAAGGTCTAGTCCAAAAAAATAACCACTGCATAGTCACAGACAAATTTCAACAAACCCCAAATTCTTCATCACTTTTTTTTTTTAAACAGATTTTAGCATTTAGACAGACTTCCAGTGACTTTCAACTCCAAATTGCCTCTTCACCAACTTGCTACTCTTAGGAGTGCTTCAAATTCCAGATGGAAAGAGTTGCAGTCACTATTCTAAAAACACCCAGAATGTGAAGTCTGACACATCCTCCTGTTATGTTACTCTAAGTGATTTTTAAACCACTTTTAGCATTTAATAAAAAATAAACTATCCTCACTGTTCCAGCTTCAAGCACTTCAAGTTAACATGGCCATGCAGTTCAGCCCTTTAATACATCAGTTACCAAGGGACTGGAACCACCTAGAAAACCGAGTCAACAGATGAGTTAAAGATTACTGTGCAATTAGTGGAAAATTAATTCATGTCAAATACAATATTGCATGCCTGTTTTAGAGTTCTGTATTGCAACAGTTAACATTTTCTTATGCTACATATTCTCCTCAGTGCAAACAGTGATCCCTTATGAGGGAAGTACTGATCTCATACACAATACACTGTATTCACAACTCAAGAACTATGACCTTACAGAAGGTATGCACCCAGGAGAGTGAGGACAGGGAAGACAAGAGGGGAAAACAGCAAAAAAGACCACCACCACATCAGTCAAATTATCAGAGGTGATAAAAAAGAAAAAGCTTCCACCTGTTTTTAGACCCCAAAAGCTGTTTCTGTTTTAGTGTAACTAAAATCTTAATTCTCCAGTGGGTCTTTTGTACTTTGAACCTCATCAGAGGTGCTGCCTTGCAGCCTTTGATACCTTCAGGTAACAGCTGTGAAACTGCTTCAGCTCTGCCAACTTTATCTAGAACAACGAAAGAGAGGATCTTCAAGCATACAGCTTCAAAGCACCCACAAGTTAACAATGCTGTTTTGAGTCTAAGAAAGATGCATCAGTTTTCACCAACAAGACAGCCTTTTTCTCTCACCTAAAATCTTCAACAAATATTCCAGATCTGCCTCATCATGTCATTTTCATTTTTTGGACAATATTATTCAAAGTGCTCACTGTGGCTGTTTTATACTTGAGCTTTGTTACAGTTCTAACAAACAGCAAGTATAATATAATGTCACAGTCTTGTTAATAAAATGGTGGGTTTCATCCAGAAATGGTTTAAAGACCCAAAGAAATAATCTGGAGGAAAATCTTGCTGTGCAAAAGGAACCAGGACAACACCAGTCTAGGTTTTCTAGAGAACCTACTCTAAGTTTTCATCTCTTTATGCTTAACTGAAAATGACACCACACTGTCAGTTTGTAGCATTAGGAAAGCCTTCCATGGCCAGCAAGCACAGAACGGTAGGTGACTTTAAATGTTTCATTAAGGCAGATGTCTTCACTTGACAAGGTTTGTAAAGAGCATCCTGTGAAATGGTAAGGAAATCAAAATATTATGGAACCCCCAAAAGCTATAAACTAAAAAAGCCCTAGTCCCTAGTGCATTTTATTCTTATGCAGGCATCCCAAAGCTGTATGACCAGGCCAGGGAGCCTAATGCTCTTTACAACAGCCACTGATTCTTCTGCAGTTCCTGTCCAGGGAACTGCAGTTCCAAGCCAGTGGAATACAGAATTTTTTAAATTATTATTTTTTTTAAACATACAAGAAAAGTATGTTGTCAACATCGCAAATGACACTAGAGGAATAACTGGAAAGTTACTATCTGACTATTCCATTTATTTCCTTTTGAAATTTAATGAACATAGTTCTAAGTTTATCCAAGTTCACAGAGCTGAAAACAGAAGCAGCCATTGATCAAGAAAAGGAAAACTACAAAGTTAAACTTTTCCAGTGAGAATTGACTGAAAATTAAGAATGAAAAAGAGAAAAAAGTTACAGAAATAAAAATGAGGCTCCTGGAAGCTATTTTTTTTTTTAATGTGCATTTATCAAGTTTCTTGACATACAATTTATTTTACCAGCTGCTAATTCCCAGGCCTACAATGAAAGCCTCCCAGGAACATAGAGGTTGAAAGCTAGTAACTCATTTTGAGAGCATTTTCCCCTCACAATGAAATATATAAAGTTACTCATATTAAGCAACATTTACCCTTCACCCTACACCTCAAACACTGGCTCAATTGAAAGGATCAGCACTAAAAAGAAACGCTTTATGCATATTCAGTATGTTGACCATTTTGGTTTTGATGAGTAATAAAATTATTCAGCCACATTCAGTTCACAGCCACATAGCAGTTAGTAGTTTGATTAATTACACAACTCTGTTACTGTGGCTATGTCCTTCCAGGGTGCCTCATTGTAACTGAGCAGTCAAAGCAGAGGTGCCAAAACACTTTTATGGAGTAAAACAAAAAGTATAGATCTTTAATCCTAAAACAAGCATATGTTAAGTACAGAAAATGCAAAAGGTGCAGCCAACCGAATCAGTTCCACATTTCCAGATCACTAGTTCTCTACTACTGTTGAGCAGAGGCACTGTTTCACCACAGACTAAATGCGACAGCCTCTTCCCCAAATGTTTGCTGTGAACAGGCAGCAAAGCCCTTCCAAGAAGGGCTGCAGCATCCCCAGTTGTAAAGATGGGAGCAAGCTACCATCACCTGTGCAAAGGCACCACCCCTTTGACTCTATGAGCTCAGATTTCCAAATTGGACTAGCATTTCCAAAGGACAAGACTCTCACCCAGTATAAATCCATTCCCACTTCGTAAGCCTACAACTAATGTTTCAGGGCTACTGCAAAAAAAAAACAACCCAGCAAACCCCCAAACATTTTATAACTCCAGATATAAAAATGCTATATAAAATTTAATGAAACTGCAACTGTAGCAGCGGTCTTCCTACTGTAATGTAAACATCTACTGCTCATCAGCTTTTCAGATTTGATGCCAAGGTGTTGGCCAAATTTATCAAATCAAATGTGATGCCAACTGATTTGATGCCAACACCTTAGATCTAATGACACAGAAATGTGCATCTCTTGAACTGACTGCTTCCAAAAAGCCGTCTGTGAGATTTACGCTTCCATACAACTTTTGTTAAATAAAACTGAGGGTGCAATTACAACTATCTCTTGGGCACATTATTCAATAGAATAAAACAAGACATCAATGAGCACCTTTGGTTGACCCTTCCTTTCCTAATGCTCTCATTTACTCTTATTATGAAGACTAAGAAAACCTGACTATTTTGGTGATCTGAAACACAGTATTATCAACTGTACTGTTGAAGAAAGCATTAGGTGTGAGCATGTGTGCAAAACAGACAATTTCATAAGCAGTGTGCAAACCCAGCCTTTTCTATAACATTGTGACTTTGTGTTTGTATACATCTATACCCAGATCAATCTTGTCTTATTAAAATAATTAGCTCTGTAGGAACTATAGTTTATAAAGCACATTTCCTATAAATTTGCAACTAGAAGATACTAGTATTTCTGCACAAACTTATAAAATTGAATTGTTCTCTTTTCCCTTCTCCCCCCTCATCATCCCCCTGCTGCTTCAAAAGGTCCATCCTTTCATATTCTTTCCCCCTCTCCTCCTCATCCTTTCTTTGCTGGTTCTTGGCCTGCTTGGTCCTTACCTCGCTCATTTTCCCTCTTCTCATCTTCCCTGCGCCAATTCATAGCGTCCACATTCTTTCGTCGTTCTCTCTCATCCTGTCTCCACCGCTTCTTGATATCTTTGTCCTTAACTTGCTCATTTTCTCTCCTCTTCTCATCATCCCTGTGCCATTTTATTGTTTCTGCATTTTTCTGCGGCTCCACGCTTCTTTTCAGATAGTCTTGTCGCCTCCTCCTCTTTTTTAACATATCCCTTTCCCTGGCACGAGCCTGCTTTTCTTTCTGGGAAAGAAAAGCTTTACGGGGCATCATGAGCTGCTGCTGTACCTGTAATAATATCGTATCCATGGAATAATATACTAGACATGCACTCAGTCAGGCACCAACAACTCATTTGGAGGTGAATACTTCAAATACTAAGCCAAGATAATTTATTGCTGCTTCTCTTTCCTTCATAACCCTCTGCTAGCTCTGTACCAGATAATGACAGGCGAGTTGTAATGTTCAGCTGCAGACACAGCACCTCACCCGCACCTCTGCAGCTGATGCACATCCAACAGTGAGAAGTCACCCCCTGACACCCAGGGCCTGAGCAACAGCATTTCTTACAACTCCTCCCACAGTTTTTAACAGCCCTGTGGCGTTGCTGCATCCAGTTGAAGGAACAGGCTGGTAGGAGAGTTGAGAAGGAAACCTTAGTTTCTTCTCTTACTGGAGATCTACGTTTAATGAAACTTAAATGTGCTTATTTATCTTTTCAGACCTCCATCTCTACCAAATTTGGGTGAAAACGGCCAACTTTTTTCTTGGCTGGGAGGAGGGAGGGGGGATTAGGAGACAAGCCACAATCTGAAAAATTGTATGAGCTTTGTTTCCTCGGGAAACCTGGCCAAAACCTTTAACTGCAGTTAATGAAATAAGTCCTGACTCATCTACTCAAACTTCCTCTAAGTATGTTATGTCTTGCTATTCGCAAGAACAAAGGAAAAAAAGAATTTACTTGGAGCTTCTGCCGACAGCATTCCTGACGAATGGGGCTTTTTGGGTTTGTTTTTAAAGAGGTGTCGATGAAGACTACCTTTTAACAAATTGGTTTGCTTTTGATCATTTCTCTGTAGTCATCCAAAACACTCACATCTTTAAATTCACTGGTGTTAATACCTGAAATTTTTAAATCATGGAAGAGAAAACAGACCACAGGAAGAATTTATACTATTACTAATATCCTTTAAATACTCTTCTGTACACATTGAGCAACGTTTCAGAAATGTCAAACTGCAGTTGTGGCCCAGGTTTGGGGTTTTTTTGGTTTGGGTTTTTTTTTAATTTTTGCTTAGAAGAGAGTTTTGCAGAGGTCTAATCAAAATGAAAACTGCAGAAAGGACAAAATTACTAGATTAGAACACTTAAGCAAAGCCTAAAATAAAATGAAACAAATGTACTTTTAAAATTTAGCTACCTTATGGAAAGCACTTGTTCCCAGCATGCAATACTCCATCTTTTTCCTACAGAAAAAGCAATGTTTCAAACCCTTATTCTAAAAGCTGTTCCTTTCCCCTATGCAATATATCCCCCCCCACAATTAAACCCACTACTCTAGTCCATTGCCTTTGTTAGGTATGTATCATGTTCCCACGGTTTTCATTCCAATAATTCAACCCCAAATTTCTTAATATCCATAATAATACTAAAAGGGAAGGGCTGTAGCAGAATGAAACAGCATAATCAACAAAAACACATGCAGTTTGGTAACAAGTTAGTGCATAAAATTCAGATTATGCTAAAAATTACTTCATTAAAACATGTAGGATAGCTCTCTACTAGAAAGCCTGTTTTTAAGCATTAAATATTTCTCAGTAACAGTTATCACTAAAATCAGAAAACAATGAGAACCCAGGATCAACATCATCAGTGGAACCCAGACACTGTAAATCTTTAAAACAGTTTTAATTTCTCTATTGGCTGTGTGCCAGTACTACATTACTGTTGTTTACCAGAGCAAACTTAACTTACTAACTTTTAAAACTTACATTATCTTTATAATTTTATCAGTAACCTGATTTTATTCCAATAACAATAGCATGAATAAAAATCAAAATCATATTTCATGCAAATGATTCTCCCCTTCCTCCCCAGGCAAGTACTGACATTTAAAATCTGTCATTTTTAAAAAACTCTTTTGGGACTAATTGTTATATTTTCTTTCATTTGTTTTTTTTTGGTAGGTCTTTTTGTTTTGTTGTTGGGGTTTGTTTTTTCCCCTCTGGCTTTATCTCTTCATTGTTGTTAACTCCAGTTACCTCCCCTCCCTTTATACATATCCCGGCCCACTTTACAGACCAATATATAGACAAATGATAGAAAATATCTTAATAAAAAACACTTCAGTTGAATTTCCAAAATTAAATATTTCAATTGAGATTCAAATAAAAAATGTCAGATTCCAAGGAATAACTTAAAGGAACATCCAACTTGAACTATATATCCTTGAACTTCCATATCACAAGTCCCAGCTTCTTCTCCAGTTTGTTTTAGCACAAGAGAATATGGCAGGCAGTCTGGCCATTTCTCTTGTACTCAAAATCATCTTTCACTTTTGCCTCTGTTGGTTTTAATAAACCAAAAGAGGGGAAAAAAAATTAAACCAGGAAACTAATTAATATGCAGTGAAGCTGCAGTCTGATTGAGCTTAACGTCCCTCCACCTCCCCAATTTTTCTAGAGCACAAGTTGGTGTTCCTTCAAGTTCAAAATGTCCAAACATCAGCAGTAAACAGTCAGAACTATCCCTTCAACTACTTTTTGCCCATAGTTTGCTAAATGAAAATCTTAACTCTTCCCAATCTATTCAGTACATATTATGAGGCATTTACCTCCAAAATTAATGGTGCTTGGGCGTCTCAGACTCATTGGACAAGTTTCATGCAAAAGCCTCCAAAAATAATTCTCCTTCCAGAACGCCCACCTCAGCGATTATATTACACCTACTGTGTGAGGCCAAAGCCCGGACATAGAAGAAGGATCATATCCTGCTGTACAAAACAAAGTGTTAAAGACAAGAGATAAGAAATGTAATAAGGGCAATCTTACATTTATAACATACGTTTCATTGCAAAGGACTCCAAAGCTAATTATAAACCACATTTACGGTACCTTTACTGATACGGAGCTACTGTAGAGCGCACTCCAGCAAGTTAACAGTGCTGCAGGAAGCTTTAGCAGATTTGTGGCTTAAACAACAGATTCCACTGGGTACCGCTACCTGAGGAATATTTTAGTGCTCAGATTTCAATTAAGTTACCCAATTCAGAAATGCAGGAGGATGCAGAGATGAACGCTTCACACTTCATATAACCTTTTGAGTCAAGTGGAGAGGACCTCAGTTTACACCTCATGTGAGCTATGGGTACTGCAGCAGAGCTGCGCCCTGCACAGACGAGGCACAGTCAGAAAAATACCAACAGCGCTTCCTTGCACAGGTAATATTTCCTAGAAGGTTCCCATACAAACCCAGTCCCACTTTAATTTGCAATATTATGGGAGATCAAAGAGGTGACGTGGCTGTCAGCCACAACCCTAGGGACATACATTCATTTGGGAAGCATTCAGATTAAAATTTTCAGCTACAGTGCTGCTGGTAGGAGGATGTGAAGTAAACCGTTTGGGGTAATGCCATGGAAATGATTATGCTTCTGTAGGAAGGCTGATACCTCTCCAACTCACACCACCCATGGACAGAAACTCAGTCTTGAACAGACTGGAAACACAAGACATAACATTAGTATCATGAAAGTCTGGAACAACCAAATCTAAAGTTTATAAAAGCAAAATTTGTTGAGTCATTTGTAATTTCTTTTCTAAGCAATAAGGGTTTTTACTGCTTAAAATTGTTAGATTTTAATCTCTGCTGATTATTCAGACAGAACATCTACAGCTTAAAGTACAGATCATTTTTCTTCAGCAAGTATGGTTTCAACAGAAGATATGAAGATGTTCTAAAAGATTTAAATAGACAAAATTCTTGAAACACTTCCCAGTGAGGCAAAAGAGAATATTGCACATGCTTTAACAAGACCACTAGCTGTATCTTCAAACAGTGAAGGATGATGGGTTATTTTGTTTCATATTGGATTAATTTCTAACTAGAAAGCAGAATTTGTGCCCCTGTGTCTCTTTTAAGTCCAAACTCCCCCTCTCCCACTGAATCCTCATTGTGGAAAGCATCTTCTGGATGAAGACCCATCAGCCTGGAGAGCAGATCAGTGACAATTAGTGCATCAGTCTGACGATACCAACACTGAGCACGGGCAAGAACTTCATCCCATACTGGGTCTCCTAAAGACCGAGCATCATTTCCCTGCACTGTGCTGCTGACAAAAAAATCACCAAGCACCTGGCATTTTTCTGACTTTATATCATCCGAAATGCCTTGATTTTAGCCCTTATTTTGCCAGTATTTTAAGCTGAAGAGGTTCTCGGTTTACATATAACAGTGCAACATAGTAGCATGTATCAGAGCTGACTGCAGCTGTATGTTCCTGCATGAAATGAAACAAGACTGTTAGTTTATTGATACTTTGTCTTTTTATCTCTCCAGCCCAACTGCATTTCAAATAGGGTCCTTTACTACTTTAAAGTAACTACTGAAGGTACTTTACTTTTAAAGTAAAGCCATTCATGGAACAGATTTGCAAGGAAGGCTGTTAGTGCAATATTAAGGGAAATATCTTGAAATACAAGAAAAATATACAAGACAATTAACTCATGGTTCCCACAGCAATAGAAAAGCAGCCTCCTCACGTATGCAGGTTAATGATGCTGTGTAGTGAGATGGTGTGTAATACTCTACAGTGATAGCCTGTCCCTGCAGCAAGGTGGAGGCTGGGACTCTTGGACCTGGCAATTCCACGACAGCCGAGCAAGGAAGAGCGACAGTCAGGAAGCAGAAAGGTATCTCAGGGAAGAGAGAGCAGATGAAACATACCAGGAGCAGAACCACCAGGGAGAACAGAGAAGTTGGAAAAAACGAAAACTAACGAAAACTTCCTTGAAAAGGTAAGTGTTGCAATGAAATACCTCCCTTCCCTGCACTGAGTGAATAAAGAGTCTACTCCCAACACGTCTGTCGCTGGCTTACATTAAGCATTTTCACTTTCTTCTGCTGGACTCTTCTCTTTCCTCCTTATTTAAGCATTGCTGGCCTAGTTTTCAGAGGGCTCTGCACCCACATCTCCTGTGAAGGTAATGAGATTTGCAGTTTAACGCACATCTGAAACGCCAGACAACTACGGGCTCATTTTTCAAGTCGGCTATAATCCGAGGATGGAGGCTGTTTTGTAACAGCGTGTGCTCCATTCTCATGGCAACATTTTAAACAGAGAGCACCTCCTCAGCCTTATCAGCTCAACCATCTGCAACACCAACCTTCGGCCCATGTAACATGATGGTCTTCAGCTAACTTCTGTCTAAACACCTCTCAACACCCAACTAGATCATTCTGTGTGCACCGCTGCCATGGTCAGACCCAGCACTGAGATTCAACCTTAGGCTGGCACATCAGAAAGCACAAGCTTCCAAGCCCTGTAACTTGTGTCTACGTCTAAAGCAGGACCAGGCACATTAAAAAGACAGGAAGCGAACAGAAAACCCAAACCAAACCCTCTGGAAAAACCTGACATGTTGTTTTAAAACTAAGATTACTGGAACTGAAGGAAATCAACAACTGTAATTTGCTATTTGGTCAAATCATTGTAAAACTTCTGCAGCACTGTGCACATGAAACCACCTTAACTCCCCCTCACCATCAGTCTATTTCTTAAAAGTCCCTTTGACAAAAAAAAAGAATTTAGAAATACTTAAAAGTCACTTCAGAGAGTAAATCAGCTACCTCCGAAAAATTTCAAGTTGTGTGTCAAACAAAAAGGACCATTTCACACCACTTCTCTGGACATCCTATGTAAATACTCCTTCCAGAGAGAAGTCCATCTAAAATGTAGGACTGGAAAAAAAAAACAAAAACCCCACTTAAAATCCTCTGCAGGAAACTCTTAGGTTAAAAACCTTAGCATGCTGTTTCAGTGGTTATATACAATTTTCAGCTAGGGCTTAAGAAACTCTGCTTTATCTCTTTTTTTTTTCTTTTTTTTTTTCCCTTTTCTTTGAGTTTACTGTCTAGCTTCAGCTTGGTGACTCTTACACTAGGAATTCCAACTTCCCATCAGATGAAAAACTTCTATGGAAGACAGTTCTAGTGAAAGGAATCAGTAAGGCCGGTATATGTCTTACTCTCCATTCATTTTTCATTTAAAGCTTAAAAAAAGTATCTTCTGCAGTCCAGCAGACAGGGATCTTCTAAGTCATTCACACACTTCTCATTCTTGCTAGATTTCTGGAATTTTCCACTGATGCCAGAAGCTCCATCTGGTGGGTGTGTACACTAACTGCAAAACTGAAAGGGAATTAACTATTTCCTTATCAACTTTTGTTTAGTAGTAGAAGTTCTGTACACTGTAATTTCTGTGCCCCAATATAATACAAAATGGCCAAATTCCGATTGCTCTGAGAACCACAACTCCTTATTTTTATTCTTGATGAATAATCTGCTACCTTACACTCTGCTGGGAATTTCTGTTGGGTTTTCTTATTTTGATGACACAGGCTGAAGTGTGTTAAAGAATGCTGTTAGCTAAATTTGAACATTTTCTAAAGAAGGATCCTTTGAACACACATGATAAAAAAAAAAAAAAGTATCAATTCTGGCAATCTCTACTGTATTCTGAAAGCAGTTTTAAATTGCATCCATTCTCTAGGGTATGCTGTACTTCAGTGTATACGAAATTTTAAATTAGAGGCACTAGCAGCTCAAGAAGTAGGCTTATACACCTACCGCCATCTTAAATAATATCATTTGTGACTGTTCAAGATCTCAAAAGATAAACGTTTATATGCATCCACATATGTGCAGTGAAATCAATATGTAATATACAAACTCAATATGATAGCCTCACTTGTTTAGGACTATTTCTTAAAGATTTCAGTTTGAAATGTAATAAAGCCTGCACATCTTGCTGAAATTCGAAATCGAGACTGGTGATCACTGAAGCACGACAGATATTATTTGCTTACACCATGATATCCACACTTCAGTGATCAGGAAAAAAGGCTGTGTGAAAATGCTCTACAATTCTGAAATAATCCTCATCTAGATTCTACCTAAGCGTGAACAATCCCAGAATAAAAGTTATTTTGGAAATACAAGCGTGTTTCACAAATTAACAGCTACCATTTAAATTAAATCAAGAATAATCTTGGCATTTTCAATCCAAAGCTCACAAAACCATTTTGATAATTAAAAAAGGGGCACAGAAGTCTCTGTAAAACGTGCAAGAACAAAGCATGTAATCAATATACACGCAATTGATGATTGGATTACACTGATTGTGAAACATCAGACCGGACTGCAAGTGAAAGCGGTAGCCCTGCCTTCTCCGTGCCATGTTTTCCTGACATCACCACTGTGTCAACAGCCAGAGCAGAGACCTGATCCAACTGAAAAGGAGTGTTTTTCAGGCAGAGCGGTTCCTTCCCTCACCTAAACAGAAGTGCTAGGACTGGCAAAAGGAAGGTGGCAGGAAGCGTGGCCCATCCTACCACCCCTTCCAGGGGCAGCACAGACACAGACATATTTCAGCCAATAATGAAACTGCATCCCTTAGTGTGTCCCAACTAGTAAAATGCATTGCTTGCATGCTGGTCAAAGTGGCAGAACAGATCAACAAAACAAAAGAGAGCGTACAAATACTTTTATACAAGCTCATCCAAAACCCTGCCAATACATGCTTTTCCAGATAGTAGATAGATTAGACACTGAAGGGATCTCGCCAACTGGCTAGCATCTGAGTATTTAAAGTGTAAAAATAGTCGGTGAAGTAGGCTGACGCTAATTGTTTTTCCTTTGCCTTACCACCACTTCACACACGCTCTGCACAAATGCTGGCATTACATGATTGGGTAAAGTCCATAAACAAGAGCTTAAAATCAGTCTTACCACTTCGCATTTCTTACCTCTTTCCCTTTCTGTCTAAGCATAGCTCCCAAGTGTTCCAATCCCTGACTACATTCCAGCGTTAATCCACCTCAGCTACCGCTGTCTTCCGTCTGACTTGGGAACCTTCGATATTCAAAAGGCTTCATAGCAGCAGCAGCAGGAGGAATGGGGAAAAAAACAAAACAAGATCACAAACTTAAGTTTGACTTTTTAGGGGAAAAAAAAAGGCAGCATTTTAAGACAATTAGTTTGCCCACTTAAATTTCAAGAGACATTTTGCCCTCCTGACTGTTGCTGCTATGAACCTTTATCACTAACAACTTCTTGGCCGAGCTGCAGCACAAGCAAAAGTCACTTCAGAAATCAATACACAGAAGAGGTAAAAAGGGGTGAAAGAAAGAATGCTTGAAGGCTGAAAGACAGAAGAGGAGCTGGGGGTAGGGAAGAAGCACCAAACAGTGAAGCCAGGCTTGAGAGCATGCCCTTCTCCTACACTTCAATGACTGGATGAGCTCAAGAGTGTTACTTCAGTGGACAGGCTGTCTTGATTACTTGATTTCTATTTCTTGTTAATTGTTTTAGTTACTGCTTAAGAAGCAGATTTTATATTAAATATTTTGCCACATGATCTGGACAGCCAAGAACCTGCAGGTGTGAAGTGTTCACAGAGTCAAACACACAGGTTCAGGACCCAACAGCCAGTATCAGTTTTCATCCAAATAATCTTTAATGCCACCTTAAAAAAAAAAAAAAAAGTAAGGATATAAACGGTGGTAACTGAAAGTGACTCACTGCATAAAAAATTGCATTTATTCCACTCTTATTCAAAACCATCAACCATCAGACACATTCAAAAGCACTAATGTGAAATAAGAGTAACACTAAATTGGAGCCTCGTGTTTGCCTTTCACCATCAGCTAGTTATAGCAAAGCTCTGAACAATGCAGATTTTTCCTTGAGGCATATGGCCCTCAGGTAGATAAATAAGAGTTACACCCTCTCTAAAAATGTCTTTATTCAAATCTAGAACATGTATTCATTTTTTATATCAGATGTAAGTACTTCCTGAAAGCTCAAAATGAACAAGTCTATTTGGCCATCCTCACTAGGAGAACAAGGGTATTCTTCCCAAAATGTGCCAGGTGAGTCAGAACAAACCTTCTACATATACAGAAGGTACAGGATTATATTTTTTTTAAACTAAATTAACATAATCAGGAGTTCTTTTTCTTCCAATGCATATACAGAAATTTACATTACCTTATCCTTAGATCAGTATCTTTTATTTTCATTTCCATAGCTTATACTATTCTTAGGAAACATACACTTGTATCAACGTATTTATTTATATCCCACATTAACAATTATGTTAATAAAAAGCATACCCAACATATATAAAAAAACCTAAGCATAGAGCATGTCTTAATTTAATCTAACAAAAAAATATGGTAATGCTTGTGTTGATGCAGGCCAACATAGTCAGCTGCTGTATTTTTTAAACAAGCAGGTTACATGCATCTTAAAAAAAAAAAAAAAATCCCAGCATACACAACATTATAAATACACAAACTCAGCTGAACTAATAATTTAAAAAATACCCCATCTTGGCCCATGCAGATGAAGCAGATCAGGACCACACTTGTCAGCTCATCAATTGCAGCCCTATAACTATCCACTGCCTCCCTCCTGGCACCCATGTCCTACAGACTTTAGACTGTGATCCTCATCATATCTGATACTCTTTTGTTCATCCCTGCCATAGAAAATTTTGTCTCTCTTAAACCAACTTCAAGCAGTGGAGAAAAGATAACTTCCCCTTTCTGAAGAAAAAAAGAAAAACCAAACAAAAAACCCCAACCCAATAAATTCCCCATCAAGCCGCTGTACCTTAATTGCGGCCACCTCAAAACAAATACATAACACATTTATTTGCTCCCACAAAATCATTTGTTCCAATTTCTTTATGTCAATCAAATCAGCTGCCATCTTAATAAAAACTTATAAAATACATATTTGGACTGTATGACGACTACTGATAAGATTCTGATATGGGCATGTACTTCAGGAATGCTGCTTTGAATTTTAATATTTACTTTCAATATTTACTATTATTACGGAGTGGTAAAACTGGGTTGGGAATAATAATCTATTATTCACTCCGTGGTGTATCAGAATCACAGAATTACCTTCCACAGAAAATTTGTACATGTATTCATTTAGAATTTAACAGCAAATTCAGTAACTGTAGAGTTCAGTTTGGTGAGCACCTGACAAATGATACTTTATACTATTAAAGCTTAATTAAAATGCTGTTGTAATATACCACTGTGACACATACCAATTCTGAAAACGCTAATGGGCATCTTCTGACAACTGGGAACTTCTATCCTACATATACAGAAAAAAAGTTAAGTTATTCATCTCATCCTGAAGAGCACATAGAGTCTTCCTAGATGTTTTGTTTGTGCAGCTGATGGCTAACACTGTAGGACACCAACTTTCCAAAACAGTTAAGAAGCTCCTCTCCTGTGAAGGTTTTTCACTCCTAAGCACTCTGAGCAGCAGACACTAGTCACCACTTGTCTGTCTTACCTACAGGCAGCCATCTTTCACCTTTCCCATCCTTTGCATATCCAAACAACATCTCCCTCCTAAAATGTAACACAAGTGATCTCAAAAGCTCCTAATGACTCTTAAGCTCTAGCAGTTCCACCCAACATACCTTCAAGCATAAATAGTAGTAACCTAAACAGAAGCTTTCTATAAACTCGTCTGATGGACCATCACTTCAATTTAAAAAATAAGTATTTTTTGTATAATGGGGCACTAAAAATATATTCGCTTGCAATGATCTCAGAGAGCTGTCCTCAAACACTGAAAGCATCTCATTTCTATTAGTTACCAAAAAGTAATTTTTAAAAGTTAAGAAATAATATTAATTTTAGTAAAGGACAGCCTTCTATTAAAAAATAATACAAAACCATTTAGCTTAGTATTACTCTTGGAGAACAAGTTATTCATTGTGTGTCAAAAAGGACGCCACTATTTTAACTGAAGTTTATTTAAGTATTTGCTGTAATAATCTTCAGGAAAGGCAACAATCATGTTACAATCCAACAGCCTCAAGTGCAATTTTGTTAACAATAGTATGTTTCTCTTCTGTTGCCTCTTTTTAATGTTTTAAGATTTCAACACATATCACGATGTTGATCTGCTGATATCAAGTTACGGCCCAACATCTGTAAATGTGTACCTAAAAAGGAACCAAGCTTTGGTTTGTTTTGTTATTAAAAACAAACAAACAAAAAGCATTTGTTTTTTTAAACAGGACGATCCATCTTTGCCAACTAGAAGGATGGCAACTTGTAATTACTACAGTTTCCAGAGTCCCCAGGTGAAAGTTTTTCCAAGGAGCTTGAGACCCCGCAAGAGGAGACAAGGCTGGTGGCCTGCAGTGTGCTCAGGCTGTGCTGCACAGCAGCCAGGCCAGGGCTGGTCCACGCTACCCTGACAGGTAGGACTCCATTAGCTCAGATACACCTTGTACCTCCAGACACAACTAGAAAATAGTAGTAAAAATAAATGGAAACATAGCTAGTAAAAAAAAATTTTAAAAAAAAGGGGGGAATTTCTCTAAAAGGAAAGAAAACCTCTTTCGCACCTACCAAATGGCTTTAACGCATCCAATTAATAAAGAATACAGAAATGTCAAGTGCCCGGTTGCCCGGACTCTGGCCATGGCCCCAGACAAAGCACTCCATGCCTCGCACTGCAAGTTTCTACCGCCGCAGCCATGCGCGCAGAACGTGTGGGGGAAAAAAAAAAAAAACAAAAACCAAAAAAAAAGAAGCCATGCAAGTTCATAAAGCAAATGGCACCACAAGCCACAACCAAGTTTTGATACAATTACTGACACCCTCCACAGGGCCTCGAGAAACCGCCCAAAATCCTCCATATGCCCCAAACCCGCTGGCCCAGGGCGGGCTCCCACCGCTCGTCGCTCCCTCGCCAGCTCCGGCGCTGCCCTCCCGCCGCTCCG
>JAHREE010000216.1:2381646-2402084 GCA_033628505.1 Tringa tobata
CCGCCGCGCCTCACACCATGGACAGCGCAGCGGCGGCGGGGCCTGAGGGGACGGGGTCGCCTCGCCCCCGGCTCGGCCGCAGGCAGGGTGCGGGCCGGGCCCCGGTGGGCCCTTCCGGAGCCACCGCCCTCACCCCCCCCTCTCTCGGCGGGTCCCGGAGCCGGGGTAAGCCGAGGGAGGGAAGCTTCGAGTGAGGTGATGGCGGCTCTGGGTGCGCCGTTAGGGTCAGGCGCGGCGAAGCCTTTCGTTGCTCTAACGGTGTTAGTCAGGAAATGCGGCGAGGAGACAGAGGATGGGGCTGATTTACGCGCCCCTGCACGCCCATACCTGAATTTGCCGTATTTTGGCTTAATTTATTGACGGCAAGCGCCCAAAGGTGGGTGTGCGTCAGGCGTTTGGTGAGCTCGGCGCCTACGCGCCCACCCAGAGGGACACCGGGCCCCGCAGGCGCTGGCGGGAGCGGTGACACCGCGTCGTGACAGGACGCCACGTGCCGTTCTGAGACAAAGGCGCTCAAGATCTCTTCAGCAAAGGAGGCCCGATTCGGCAGCACGGTATAAAAAGAATTCTACAAGTGAAGGGGAACGGGTGGCTTTTGTTCCTTCAAAACCACACAAACACTCGAAGAACGAAGCAAAGCGTAGTTCCTTCCATCCTCCGCGCTCAGAACCTCTCTGGTTCAGAGTGACACACGTTGTAGCTGAGCCTCACAGCACTAGAGAGAACAGTCTGTGTTTTCAAATCCGGTATAAAAGCCTAGAAAAGTTGTCATACATTACTTAGACTTCATGAAACTCAAGGATCTTCTACATTTTCAAGTGACTGATACCCTGAGAATGCGTGCACTGCTGCCTTTATCACAATCCACATAAACAGCTTTTATGAAGAATTTAGTGACATTTTATTGTATTTGTTAGCTTGCTTTGAGGCTTTCTAGCTCGGCAGAACTTAGAAGTAGGCTTTTTGTCACCATCTGCAAATCACACCTTTATTTCACCAGGTACTTTCAAGGTGTCTTCATGTTAGTGGTCGTAAGAATCAGTGAGTCACGGAAAGAGTCTTTATCGTACAACAGAATGGAAATACACAAAACCTACCTGAAAAAACAAAGTTTGTGCTTTAGCACTACAAGGGTTTCTAGAACTGAGGTACTTAGGAGTTTCTCTGCGATGCACATACATGAAATGTCTCATCTAAGGAAAGCAAAGAAAGCTGGTTTGGTTTTTTTGTAATAACTTCAGTTTGCCTTCCAAGAGTAGATGGTTTTTATTTGATGGTGCAATTAAGAAATTGTGTTGGAAAACATTTCTGGAGCACTGCTAAGCTGGTGCAGTGTTCAGAAGCCATCGACTAACTTCATGGCCGCTTAAGCCAGTTTGGTTGCTGTCCACCCCAAAAAAACTTTAGGACTTTCCTTTCTCAAGACTTTTTTATTTATGCTTTAGCACTGACCACTTTTTAGTCATTGCTTATTAGTGGAGCATTATAATTTTACTTACCTAACTTGTCTCTTACTGGTCAGACTTCTGTTTTCTTCTTAATTAACATTTTAGAAGAAGGGGAGAAACGTTTGCAGGACATTTAATAGAATTTTGTTACACACTTTCCTTCTTTCTGAAAGAAGACGAGGAAATGGGCACAAACTTGAACATAAGAACTTCCATCTAAACATGAGGAGAAACTTCTTTGCTGTGAGGGTGGTAGAGCCCTGGAACAGGCTGCCCAGAGAGGTGGTGGAGTCTCCATCTCTGAAGACATTCAAAACCCGCCTAGACATGTTCCTGTGCAACCTGCTCTGGGTGGACCTGCTTTGGCAGGAGGGTTGGACTAGATGATCTCCAGAGGTCCCTTCCAACCCCATATCATTCTGTGATTCTGTGACAAGAAATCACGATAAACGATTCTAAAAGGTTTGGGAATGAAGAATGATAAGTCCTGCAGTTGCCTGACCTACTGAGAGCTGTACATCCGTGTGATGCTTTTGGTTGTATAAAAGAAGACTTAACTGAGAAAATGAATTGCAGTAACAGAAAAGAGAGATGGGAGTTGGCAAGCACTGATTTAGATGTGGGGCTGAAAGATGTTCTTGGGTTATGCCTGGAAGATGGGCACATTTGGAGAAGATTGTCCCATTTAACTCACTGCATCAGTCACCACCATAATTTTGGGCTCTACCATGGATTTCTTACACGTTGAAAAGAAATTTCTAAGAAAATACAAAAGCAACAGAAAAAAAGTGTAAAAATACACCACCACCAGAAAAACAAATCCCTGACCCATAGACCTTCTAATCTAAGGGTTGAATTTGGGAAAGCATAGTGAAAACTGGAAATAGAAATTATATTTGATAGATACTTGAAGGAACACGACGTGAAGATATGTGCAAAGGATACAGTAGCACAAGCAGAAATAGTTGGAATCCAGGCGGGAGAACTGAACAGGCCTTTGGACATCTTTCCATGTCCCTCATTCTGGGTGTGAGTACAAGTATCAGAATATTTTTGTATCTCGCTGTAGTTTCTTGATACTTCTCAGAAGAAGCCTCCAGGGCAGGCTGGCAGCCAGAGCAGCCGAAGACAGAGAGTCCTTTAACCAATTCCTCAATATCAACAATAGTAATTTCCAGCTGAAAACGGCATTTCCAGCCATGATGGTGGTACCCAGTCCAGAATTAGGGCCAAAAAGGGTATGGAAAACAATTTGTGAAGAGTTCAGAAACTGGAAATTGGTGTGAGAGAGAATTAAATTAGATACGGATAGAAAGACGAGCATTGGAATGTAGAAGTATCTGCTCAGCGTACAACATAGGTGATGCAGGCAAAATTTTTTAAGGCAAGGGAGAGAAAAACAAGAGGGAAAGTTAATTCAGCAACAGAAGTGTGAGCAAATGTGAGCCGTTGCCTGCTCTGGGGTGAAGTCTGCAATGACAGGGCTGAAAAATCAGGGGGGATGGGTGAGATGGTGTGTGCAGAAAGCAGTTTTCAAGTGATGGGCAACATCTGCTTCTTATTTAGTGAGAGTTTTCATGGTGCTTTGCACATTATGACAGTTGTGAACAGTGAGTTAGAAAGGAAGATGAGAATAAGACAACATTTTAATGAAAAGATTGATTTTAAAGGTAAAATTTAGGCAGTGGAGAAGAAGGAGAAAAGGAGCCTTGAGCCCGTTTTTCTCCTGTGTGTACAGAATGAGGCAAATGAAATGAAACAAAAGTTGATGATAATAGTCTTAATATACTTTTTATATTACAGAAGTAGATATTGTTTCTCACAACAGAGCATGGCCACTAGAAAAATCAGTAACTTCATAGCATTGTAAGAGACTAAACACTTAACACCAGAGGGGAGACAATTAGCATTCCCAAGTTGAATAGTTGTAATTTAACATGTGTTGTGCTACTGATTCAGGTCAAAATTGTGCCCGCATTCATAATTGTACTAGTTTAGCAGCATAACTATGTTTGGTTTTATTCAAATGCAAAACACTTAAGACAACTATGAATGGCTTTAACCACCTAACATAATTAATTATATAATAAATACAAGTGCCCAGGAAGGAATCCAATTTAGTCCGTATCAAGATGGAAGTAGGGAAGAACTGTCCTTTTCTCCTTTTTTTTTTTTAAAGAAGATACTCATATTGAGCAGGTCTGTGATTAGAGCTGCTTAAGTGAGGTTTGCTTAGTTGGCTGGGGTAACTTGAAAGGTTTATCCCATAGTCAGACCAATAAGAACTTTATCTGTCATAAGCAACACTGAAATAATTTCACTTGGAAGCTGGTCAGTCCAGTATCATGTCCTTTGGAGGTGATGCTCTGCTGCCATAACAAACTACATTCTTTCTGTGGATATAGGATTGATGTCTTAGATGTTGTCAGTGCTTTCAGAAACACTGCATTCATATAGGATTTACTTAATGAAAGACGTTCATTAAAATTGAAAAAGCACCTAACTTCAGTATGTCAATAATTTATCACTTTGAAGCAGTTTGTCTTTTTTACTGTCCCTGCACTGTACAATAAGTAATTTAATTATTTTGACAGGATCCACCCATCAAAAGTACTGCCACATGCTGCCTTTGCAAGAGCAAGCAGAATGAAAACTGGACTAGAGACGAGTGCTTTCCAAATACGTTGCTGTCATGACATGACATTCACCATCCAGTAAGTAAATCTGGTTATTTTCTTCCTGGGTATCCCCCCAGTAGTTGCACAGAAGTAGTGGGGCAGAAGACCCCAAAGCATTCTCGAGCAGTGACTATAGGAGCTCAGTCAAGATCTTTCCTGTTCTGGAACAAAAGTAGAAGTATTGTTTAGTGCTCAGATTTTCCCCTTCCTGAGAGCACAGCATTTTTGGAGCTTCCCAGGAAACACCAGGTTCTCCACTGTGGTTTTGGCTGGGTTCACCTCCTGGGGGTGGGAGATGTTTGTGAGCCAAACACAAGGTCATTTTAGGTTTTTTTATTATGATGCACCGTCGTACCAATTTCTGTTGAACAGTGAGTGCAACTACCATTGCAGGGGTAACCTTCCATGTTATTATCTTTGCCCACTGCTGCTTTGTTGAAATCCCTCTCTCAAGGGCTGAGTCTTCCTAATTTTGTATAAAAACTTGCAATTCAGTGTCCTTCTCTCTGGACCCAATATATTTTCCCTGAGCAGTAACAATCACAATCTATAAGAAGTCATAAATGGCCACTATGCTTGAAGAAAGAAGGTAAAATGTGGTAGGAACCGAGCAGGAAATTATGCTCAAAAAGTTCCTGTGCTTTACAGATGTTCTGTGATTACCTTCTTTATACATGTCTTCTACAACATGGCACTTTGGAGGCAATACGTGGTAAAACAATGACAAAGTTTGACAAGGAATCCTCTTGACTGCGTATACTCTGCTCATACTGATCTTAATGTTACATTTTGTCTCTGGACAAAACCCTGGAATGCTAACTGTTGAAAATCTGTTGCTGAAGTCATTGATGTATTGAACTCAGTAGGCAATCTGTCTTTTAATTCATTTGTGCCAAGACTTCGATCCAGGCTTATACTTGGAATCTGGATAGACCCTTAAATAAATATTATTGATTAATCATCATTATTTTTTACTGTTGATATGCAGAAGGTTGTGCAACCTTGCAGTTGGCTTTCTACACAGTCCACAGGAAAATACGTTTTTTTATAGTGCTTATATTGGAACTAGGTACATCTTTATTGCATGTTCAGGTTAAAGCCTCAGATTTAAAAAAAACAACCAAACAAACTGGAACTGAAGCCAAGTCCCTCCAGCCTCAGATCAGACAAATCCTCACCCACGAGACCCAAACCAGATAAACTAGGGATTTCATTTTGGTACTGGTTTCATGTTCGGTTGGATATGTTAACCAGGCCTTGGTTGTCTGAAGTGGTTGTCTTCAGAACCACCAGATTCAGCTTCAGAATCATAATCATAATGATCTGGGTCAGAGGGATTAAACTGCTTAATCTTGTGAATTACATACCTAAATCTTCATATGACTAAGAGTGACAAAACCCACACCTCAGGGTGTGAACCTGTTCTGCGTATCCCTGAGGTAGGGCTAGTGAGGGTGTCAGAGGCACAGGGAGACCACAGCTGCCATGTGTTTAGCTGAGCAGGTGCTAAGTCCTTGGACAAGAGGTGGTATCAATTTTAGTAGCCCCCAATTACCTGTTTCATCTCCCAGCTGGGGCTCCCCATTGTCTGATAGAAAACGTCACGCTAATACAGGGCTGCTTAAGTCCCTCAGCAGAGCTCTGGCTGGGGACGTGCGTTCAGAACTACTCTGAAATCAGTGTGCAAGCACCAAATTTAGATCAAGGATAATCCTAATGATATGGCACGCATAACTCTCCACAACCCATTCTTCTTTAACTTCAACTCTTGTTGGGACTGCCTGCTTGAAGTTTAGCACATGCTTTGGCTGTTGGGGATTTGAACAACTGAGCCTGCTGTGTAGGAGTTTTCATACATCACATTCAATCTCTAGCCCACAATAACAGAACACGGGATCTTCCCAGAGCCCTGCCTGTCTGCCAGTGGAGGGAATCAGTTTCCCCTGCAGGGAAAGTGAATATCACTGGTGCAAAATGTGAGTTACCTTCTTCTCCCTCTTCATTAAACATGGCTAACCAAGTATATCCATGATATATACCAATTTAAGCCAGGAAGGAATTAAAACTCCTGTTCTTGCCAAATGATTGAGTGCTTGCAGACACAGATTCCTAAAAACGTATAATAAAGTACATTTGCAGAGTATTTGTGCCTTCATAGGAAATGAATATGGATGTAATTAAGAGAAGCTGATTTATGTGGAACTGTAAAACCAGGGACATAAAATGAAAAATTCTCTGTAAATGTCAAGTGAGTGTTTTGTGGTGGCCAAAACAAGGCACGTAGAGTATTGCAATGGTATTAAGAAAGAACTGAAAATTAAAATACCACTATATAAATCCCTAGTACATGAATATTTAAGACATTGTATGGAGTTCTAGGCGCCTGATCTCTAAAGATTATAGTAGAACTGTTTTTCTATTATACTCTGCTGCTGACATTTTGAGAATAGTGGTGTGTGGTGTGGCTTCTTGTCTGAGGAAATGAAAAAGACAAGACTGAGTAGGATTGGGGGATGAGCAGGGTCTATAAAATAATAGGAAAAGGTAAATGGGAAACAAGAAACAGGGAACATAGAATACTAGAATCATAGTTTGTGCTGGAAGGGACCTTAAAGATAAGATTCCAACCACCCTGCCACGGGCAGGGACACCTTCTGCTAGATCAGGTTACTCAAAGCCCATCCAGCCTGGCCTTGAACACTTCCAGGGAACTTCTACTTGTTGAAGGGGCATCCTGCTATCTAATCTAAATCTCCCCTCTTTCAGTTTAAAACCGTTACCCCTTGTCCTATCACTACACTCTCTGATAATGAGTCGCTCCCCATCTTCCCTGTAGTCCCTTTAGGTACTGGAAGGGGCTATAAGATCTCCCTGAAGCCTTCTTTTGTCCAGGCTGAACACCCTCAACTCTCTCAGCCTGTCCTCACAGCAGAGGTGCTCCAGCCCTTTGATTGTCTTCATGGTCCTCCTCTGGACCTGCTTTGAGCAGGTCCATGTCTTTCTTTCCAAGGAGTCCCAGGGCTGGAGGCAGCACTGCAGGTGGGGTCTCACCACAGCAAAGCAGAGGGGCAGAACCCCCTCCCTTGTCCTGCTGGCCACACTGCTTTTGATGCAGCCCAGGTTGGCTTTCTGGGCTGCGAGAGCACATTGCCCATGCGTATTCAATTTTTTCATCCACCAACAGCCCCAGGTCTTTCTCCTCGGGGCTGTTCTCAATCTAAGTTTTAAACAAACAAAGTACTTGACAAAATACATGCATTAAAATTGTTGAACTCATTGCTGTAGAAGACAAAACTTTAAATGGTTTCAAAAAGCAATCAAATCCTTAGAAAACACAAGGAACCATTAAAAGGTCCAGACCTTCTTGACGTCAGATTCCAAGAGACCCTGTGTTGCTGACTGTTGGTGTATTTGGGCAAAGATCACATAAACCGTGTTTCTTACTTGCTTTCATTCTGCATCCATTGTTGAGCACTGTAAGAGATATTATGGCCATTCCTGCCTAACTTCCTTCTTATAAGTTATTCTTCCCCTACAATATATATTCCTTTAAAGTTTTGGGGGTTTTCTGTTAAGAATTTACATAGGTGGTCTTCAAGTACTAAGAGGCTCCATTAAAAGAAGCCGAAAACAAATTCAAGTAACTGAAAGAGTTCCTTTTAGGAGTTTAAGTAGCACTACGTAATGGCTATTTCATCTTATTATTTGTTAATAAGATGCTAACTTTGTTAGAAAAGAGCCTCTATTAGTGCTCTGAACACTGGTATTACAGTATTTATTTTTCATGATCTCTCACAGCAGTGCATGCAAGAGAAAAGGTCAGGGATAGAATGCAGTCTTGCAATGTTTTCTTCTGCATACAACACTGTTCAAGTACTGGTGAGCATCTACAGTGCCAGATCTAAGCGCCCAAAGACAGGGAAAACTTTAAAACTAGATGATTTTAGTCACTTCAGGGGAGAAACTAACTGGAAAGTACGTACTACAGGCTGATGTGGGAAAGGATGGAGTGGTGATTTAGGCTGGTTCTGGGCAAAGATTCTGGTGTGTTTTTTTTTTTCTAACTCAACGTTACCAGCACACTATTTCATGATTCTCTCCGTTCTAAGTGCACTGAGGGTCAGACGCACAAACAACAACTACCACTTCTTAAGTTCAGGTTTTAAAACTTACTCTAAGACAACTTTTGAAAGCACATTCAAGAGTCACCAAGTCCAGTTTTTTTTTTTTAAAGAAAAATACAGTTTTTTGCTAGGAAAAAAAACCCAGATGGTTTTCATGGTATATATTGTGAAATACATGTGTGTGCATGTGCGTATATATACCACTAACTTTAGGGAAAGCCTGAATGTTCTTAATTCTGCTTCTTTCCACTGGATCCATGTATTAATTCCTTTCAGTGGTGCTCCCTACAAGCGGCCTGGTCCAGGCTGTTGAAATCAGATTCTCTTGTCATCTTTTCTTATCAAAGGTCAAGTTTTTGAGGTTTCAAAAGCTACTGTAGAGCATCTACTTGTGTCATGAAGCACTTGGTTTTGTTTCCTTATAGCACTTCTTTCTTGATAACTTAAATACCATTACCTTTAAGCATAATAGGAAATATTACCTATTTATCTAAAAACTGAATATAGCCCAGTCACATTTCTAACTTTCACATACTGGAGCACACAAAATATGCCATATATTATGATCTTTATCTTTATGTAAAAGCACCTCCCTCTCAACGCATAAATAGATAAATGAAGGAAATTTACCAGGTAATTTTCATACTTAAAAAGTAGGTGTACACATTCTAAAAGCTAAACCCTAATTCACAGCAATTAGGTCATGAATAACTAGTATCAGGGAGTGTAGCTGTATATTGTTACATAAAAGTCTGAGAAAAATATGATCTTGTTGGGGCTGAATTTGTATTCTAGCAAATGGTTTTCAGTAATACGTAAATGTAAATAAACATGTAAAACCTCACTTTTTGCTCATTAAAAACTTTGTACCTGTTTTCAACTTAAAATGTTGATTTTAGCCGTGAAACCTCCCAATGAAACATAAATAGATGAAACCTATTCACTGGGGATTTCAGTGGCCCTTTAGACCCAGAAATTTATTTCTGTTTATATTATTGGATCTGATTAGCCTGCACCAAATAAAATTTATATATAATTTGCTGGAAAAGTACAGGCAAATATCACAAAATGTACAGTTAAGCCACTGTAATCTGGTTACATGTAGATTCAAAACCTACAGCTACATTTTTTATTATTTTAAAGTGAATTAAATATGAAACATTTGTCTGAATAGTCAGAAAAGAAGAAAAATATCAGAATCCGTACAAATTCACTAAAGAACAAAGGGATGTCTCTAAAGCAGTCCACTAGAAAATAAGCTTTTGTTTTAAAGGTCTATTTATTTTTTTTGTCACTGTGATAAATTAATATTTTTACATAGTTATCTACAGACTTCTTAATTTTTTTTTCTAATATTAACAACTGTATCTAGTGTACTAAAGCAATGCAGACAAACACAAGCCAAATAGGTGTAATTGTTAAGACATTTGTTTCTTCTCCTCTCCTACCATTAATTTTCTGATACAGGCATCCACAGAACTACCCTGCCTCCCTCCAAAAAAAAAAAAAAAAGGAAATATTTGTCATATATATATATATCCGTTATCAGAATAATTTAATCCTTCTGATTACTTCTTCCCTTCTCCCCTCATGTGCATTTTTGACTGCAAAAGCTTCATAATTTCTGAGTTCTGGCTATATCAAACTGTGAAACAAAAAATAATATCACTCTATTTCGTTCATCAGGATCTGGAACAAATACAGATTTTACATTGCCAATTGTTACTTGACATAAGAAAAAAATCTCAAATGTCCTCAGTGAAGTGAATTGGGTCTTCTGTCACCCTACAAGTTGGGTGAGATGTCATACTCCTGTATAACAGATTCTAAAAATGTTTAGTTTCTAAAGAAAATAGGAAAAGGGAATCATCTATTTCTGGACAAACACACAGAACAGAAAGTTACTCCATACATAAAATTTTCTTTCTTATCCAAAGAATATTCCTTCTTTCCAGTCCAGGAACAATTTTACAAAGAACCAATCACTGTACTCATCTGTATTTCCTCTTAAACTACCCAAGCTATTATCAGTTCTGCAGTAACTGTTCCATGTATCTGCTTTAAGACACAGGTATGTATGTGCTGAAGAAAGAAAGGGAACTAATTGGTATATATTTAAAATACTATCTGCAAACCAAAGAACAAAGATAAGAAATTCTGCAAATTTTTTATATCCTTGCTTGTCTTTATTTTAAAATCATGTTTAGCTCCTGCTGAATAGTGATTCATTTCTAAATGCAAAAGATCATTTAGCTTTGTGTTCTTTATTAAGACTTCATTATTTTTACAAAAATAGAATACAGCATTAGTCTATATTAGTTTTTAGTTTAACATACAGTTCATTTATTTTGAAAAGAGATTTTGGGATACAATATATTCAGTTTATTGTTCGTGGTTTGTTTTATTGTTAGTTTATAGCAGGTCTTCTGGGCACCACACAACTTATCAATCTTCTGCTATTATAAATTAAAAACCACAGAGATGTCAGAACATATTTTCTAGAAAAGTTAATTTAGGAATAAACTATCATGTTGTAGCAAACAAGGTCAAGAGTCCCTTTAAGAAGGAGACTATTTCATTGCCTCCCAGTTTAGATTCTCCATATACACGGTCCACAAATGAAATAGGAACCTGTTGAAACAAGCAAAACTATTTTTAAGGTTCAAAACCTAAATAATCAGATATGCTGTAAACAAAAGAATAGCTTTTGAACTACAGCAGGTTTAGACATGGGAAGAAGGCAAGCACCAGATTATCTTACTTTGTGTCAGTTCTTACCAGTGGCTTTAATGATGCCCCATAGCTGGGGAGCATGAAATTATTTGGTTTATCACCTTTAAAGATGATCCAAAGACATTACTCAGTGGCTGGATGATCCACCAGTCAGAACAAACTTAATAGCTTAAGTGCACTAAAAGCCTAGGGGCTTAAAATGAACCTTCACTACTTTCCTTGTTAGTTAAATTCAATACCTTTGAGCCAATGCCTCAGGAAGACAAAAATCTCCAGCCACCATAAAACAACATTCTCTGACCTCACCACTGGATAGAAGACGACATCTGAATATGGCAGTTAGTGCATATTTTACAAGCAATAGCGGTCTTTGTCTTCAACCATTTTATAGATTATTTACAGGATTAAAGAGCATTTAAAACATTACTTTTGTTTTCCTTAAGACATAATACTGTCTAGATCAACTCGCTACTTATAAAATGGTAGGAACATACTGCTTTTCAGTAATTGTGACTGCGTACAATTGACATATGACAGGACATTCTGCCAACACTGTATTAGAATATTCAAGAATTTCCATATATGTTTTTGTGTAAAATTGAAATACTTCAGGAGCTAAAATAAAGAATTGCATTTGCAAAAGTCATTAAAAAATTGGCTCAGCGTTCTGCTGGCAGTTTAACCAGAAATCATCTGGCAAGTGGAATGCAAAAATCACCACACCCTTGCATCTGTGCCAGGACTGAGGATTTCTCACAGTTCTAGCAGATCAGTCCACAGCAGAAGACAACCCAGGGCAAGAAGATGGTAAGGAAGATACCTACAAAGGCACAAAGATAGACTGAACAATGACCCTGACTTTTTTAGTAGGGTCCCTTTGATCATCCCAGTAAGTATCCTGGCAACTCCAGACAGCTCATCTATGGGGCATGGACAGAAATCACTGAGTACATCGGCAGTGCAGGATGTCAGAATTGATGTTCCCAGACCAGTGATGAAAGAATGGTTGTGATAAAAGAATCTTGTCTAATAAAAAGGTATCCAGTCTTTCCTTTCAGTATAAGAATTAACCACTTCTGTTGTTGCTGGCCTTTGCCTTTCTTCCATAATTAGTTCTATCATTAGTCTTAAAAGGAATGAAAAAGGGGCGCATCCAAGACTGTTCAGGTATAGCTTTTATTAGTTCATCTCATCAGCCATTTGTTCCTTTTAGACCAGCAGGTCTCAATCTTCATTTTCAACTTTGCTTAAGAAATATTTTACCCTCACAATGGAATCTACATTTTACAACTGCATAAAACATCTTATTCTGACTATAGAGTCACAGCACCCACAAACCAAAAATTAGACATCCAACTGTCACCTCTTCTGGAATTTTGGTATTACTATTTGGATAATTATGAAGTATATAAAGATCATAAGTATTGATCAGGAAATACTGTATTAATGTACTTGAAATGTAATGGAAAATTGTCCTGCCCCAAGAAATTACGATGTAGAGATGATACACAGAACAGTAAAAATATAATAGTCTTATTTACAGGTCTAAGTCAGCAATCTGAACACTGTCAAGTTTGTTGCAGAGATCACAAGGGAAATCTTAAAGACAAGGCCAAAGCAGAATAACTAAAGAATTTTTCAGACGTTAGAGAGCTCTTTCCAAATGTGAGAAACCACAGGAGGAGGGAAGATGATGTTTACTTCTGCATGTAACACATGAGCTGTGGAGGAAGGCCTAACTGACCCATCACAAACCAGAGCCTGTGTCTCAGCACTGACTGGGAGACATCAGTGAAGTCTGTCTGTCAGGCTTTGAACAGGAAGACAAATGTCTTTTATCTGACGGTATACAACCAGTAGAGGCATGTAAATACATGGATGGTGAGATCGAACATTAGACAGAAAAAGGGTCTTTGCAGCAGCAGCAGCTGCCTGAAGAGGTGTAAGCAAAATTGCATTTTTTCAGGCCAGAGAAGTGTATTTCACTGTTCTAAAAACATCTAGTAAGTAAAACCTTGTCTCACCCTGGATGCATAGACAGGTGAGGATTTACTTCAGCAATATTAGAAAGCAATGTGTGAATGCAGCTGGATGTGAAAACCAAGAAATTAGGAAAAAACCCCAGCTACAGCCAGGATAGCAATGTTGCTCCATGAGCATGAAAGGGGGAAGGAAAGAGCTTGCTTTACTGTGTGGAAATACTCTACCCAATGTTGACAGAGAAATGCAATATGCAAGATTTAGAGAGAGAAGTACCAGCAACAGAATTCTCTAACAATTCCGTCATGAAAATGATGATGAAGAACTGGTTCTGAGATTTGGCTGCAGAGACAATTCCAGTGAATCATCTTTAAAGAGCAATTCAATGAAATATAAAAGGCAGCAATCAGACCGCTGGAAATATAGGATCTAACAATTGTTTGGAGTTCTTTTTCAATGATTGTAGACAGCTTAGAAGTGGAAAGTTGTGATAGCTGGAAAGTTGGGAAATAATATGGCAAAAAATGACAGAGAACAGAATAAATCTGAAATAGAATCAGGTTGCTGGAGAAAACAAAATGATTTGAAGAGACCTAACTAGAGATGCCTGTACAGTATGAAGGAGCAAAGAAAAGGCTCAGAGCAGCTTCACAGTATATTTTGACTTCTTTCCCTTGTTTGAAGAACCTTGTAAAATTGTATGTGGCTAAAGAAATGGCAACAGGAAGAGGGAAAGAAGCGCACAAGATTTCCTATGCTCCCAGTAATCTCTATCAACATTTAAATGCAAGCATAATACACTTATCAAAACTTTTACTGTACCTCTCCAATAGTGTATCCTAACTGTCTAGCCCGAACAATCATCTCCATCTGGAAAACGTATCCTTTAGAAACACATTTTTCCATTAGTTTCTGCAAGACTTCTTTTCTGTATAACCTGTAAATGATTACAAAGAAAATGAAACCTAAAGCACAATTTGTGAACTTTGGAAATCATGACAGTGTATAGGAATCTTAACTGTAATCACTCACTTACATCATTACTATTTATAAAAAATCTTTTTAAAAAGTCATAGGAGCAACAGTTCTTGCAATCAAGTCTATTATTTCTTACACCCTTTCCAAAAAAATTTCATAGTCCTCTGTAAAGAAGGTCTGTTCTTAATCCAGTTCCTTGTTCAGCAGTTTCTTAATTCCAAATAAACTTTATGAATTGCAAGCCAGACCCATACCTGAAACTCCCTGTTAAGTCTGATGCACCTGGTCTCAGCAAAACCTGAGTTATGAAATTGGCACCTCGACTGTGAAAGAAAATATGAAATGTCAAAATTGCTCAGCATACAATTCTGAGAGATCAAGCAGAATTTCTAGAAAATAAGTAAATATCATCTTACTAGCAAAAAGAAAAGAACCATTTTATTGCTTAATATGAAAAAAATTACATTTCTAAGATGTTTTCACTGCTAGATTTGACTAATAAATCACAGAATCTTGAAATCAAACCCCAACATTTTGTTTTTCAAATGATTAGTACATTATTGAACTTGTCCATCAAGGAGAAAACAATGATTTTGAGAAATTAGACTTACAATCTGGTTCTTTTTGGTAAAACTGTCAGTACAACTACACACTAATACAATACAAAAGAAATAAATTTAACAACAGTCAAAACAACATTTTTCATCTAACATTCACTGTTAAGCGCAGAATAAAAACGCTTTCTGTACAAATGTGAGACTTGGATTTAAAAAAAAATAAAATCAAGGTTCAGTTTTGGTTTAACACTGGTTTCATAGTATGATAAGGAGAAGCTCCACTGATGAAAAACATTGTGAGACTGAAGAGCGAGTCATGACTATTTTGCTGAGGGCTGTATCACACACTGATAAGATGTGCAAGTCCTTCACCTTGACCAGGATGGTGTAAAAGGATTCCTCTGCAATGTCCATTTAGCTCTCTTCCTTTTTTGGGGTGTATACTTTACTTAGATTCACAAAAAAGAAGAGCACTTATTCTAGCCGTTAAAAAGAGGAGAAATCCAAATATTGTCCCTGTGATACCAAATCCAGATCAGACTAGTAACACAACTTCTGCTCCTACTGCTTTCCAGTAACATATAAATCAGCATTAACTGATGGTTATTCTCTTAAATCAGGCATAAGAGGGGAAGACTATGCAGAAACTTGTCGATTACCTCCTCAAAATCTGTAAGTCCCCATAAACCTGAGATGCCAGCCCTGTATACTACCTTGACAGTGTTTTCCTCTTTGCTTTTGGGTGAAGCCTCTGCCTGGTGTTCACTGGAACTCTTTTCCAGTAAGGTCTAAGTAATGATTTATTGACATTGATCGTGCCAGAGAATTCTTAAGACAAATCAGCGTGTCAACAGAGGGATTCAGCAAGGGATTTACTGTTTAGGGAAAGGGTGATCACAGCTATTAAAGATAACTAAATGTGTCTTTTAAACTTGACAAAAGTGTCATAATCTCAGCTCATCCTTTGGATGATGAAGCTGAAAAGACTGTGCTGATGCCATGCAGATTTGTCCACTGTTCCAACCCATCTCTCAAGCCCAGTCATATTATTACTTTCTTTCTTGGTAAGTTTTAACCAAAGAATTGGCAAATAACTCATGTTTCTATTATTTAATGTAATTTTGCAGTACCCAGTACTATTGACCAAAGACTCAGTTCAGCTCACACAGATTGAGTACTTGGAATTATTATTTCTAAATAACGTGGTTATGTGTAAATATCTAGAAAAATACCAACCTGATTAATTTTCTTTTCAAATCCCAGCCATATACTCCTCCATTTCCTTTATATCTTGTTCCAGATACAATATCAAAATTGCCTTCTTTCTGCTTTCTGTAAGCAATTGGTTTTATCAGAAAAACAGGAGGGACATTTGTATGAAGGTATTACAAATATAAGAACAATCACTCTTTTAGTACACAATCTGTGCTTTACAAACCTTTGAACAAATAAGTAGAGAAGAGAGGAAAGCAACGGTTATGGTGGTTATAAACATTATGCATTTAAAAACCTGTTAATTGTGCTCTTATAAAGAGCTATTTTAGGGAATCTTATGATTTATTATCTTTTACCAACTATGTCACAGAATTTCATAGACTACTTCATAAATAATTTATTAAGACCAACTTATGCATTTTTAAAGCCTTTCTCTAGTATAACAGAAAGAATGATTTTAAAATACAGATTTAAGTGTTTAAATTACACAAACCCATAGTAAGGAGGGAAAAAAAAAAAAATGCCTGGAGCTATCCTTAGTCCACACTACGCCTGACTGCTGCAGAACCCTATCTAAAATGTCAGGCCTCCAGTACTACCTTGCAAGAAAGTTGAAAATTACAGAGGCTGCTGCCCTCAGCCTCTGATGTAACGTCTGTCAGCCATTTCTCACAAACTGAACTGTTACAGGGAGAGGAAGGTAAAAGGCAGACAAAAGTATTTCACCAATAATTGAGGACACGGCCCTCCAATCAATGTCCCTATATGCACACATGATAAAAAGATCAGAAGATGACATTTATATATCTCTCTAGATATGCACTTTTCAAAGCTGAACAACCATTACAAGAGGAAAAGTACTTTGCCACACATGCTGTCTGTTACTTTAAAGTTGGGGATTTTTGCTCTAGTTAGGAACTAATTCTTTTTCTGGATTTTTGGGGACAAATCTAATGAGGTCCAATCACTTTTATTTGAATTCTTGCCTTGCCAATTTTCTTGTTACAGCTAGACAGCTCTACAAGAATATAAAGCTTTCAAATATTACAACGAAACAATAGAAGCTCAGAAGTCATTCTCTCATACTACAATAGTCACCTACCTGATAAACTCAGGAATAAATTTTGGCTGAAATGAAAGGAAAACAGATCAGAAAAGAAAAAGGGGTGGCAGTTTAAAAAAAAAAATAAGTAATTTAATTATAACATTAAAAACACAGTACATAAAATACAGACTTACATGGTGAGACAGGTCAGCATCCATAATAACAATGAAATTCCCAGTGGCGTGCTTCATTCCATGAATATAAGCAGTGCCTGATGAAAACAGTACAAAAATAGTTTCCCTTACTGTTTTAAATATGCAATCTTCTAGCCAGTCTTCACTTATTTTCTAAAAATCCCTAAGTTATACTAGAAAAGGATCAACTAAAACATCCTAAAATTTATTTTTAAATGTATCACAGTGGTCAAACGTTAAAATTACTTTTCCTTTTCCCTGCAATTTCAGCACTAGATCGTATACATAGAAACCTTGGCAAACCCCACTGCACTACAAATGCCCAGAGAAACACGACTTCTTAAGTGGGACTCTACTTGAAATAACATTTCCAGAAGTGCCACAGGTACTTATGAGCCATAGCAAACTGGAAATAGGACACAGGCAACAAAATAATCACTGAGAGTTAAAAACCCCCCTTGCTTTCTAGACTCAGGATTTACTATTAGTAGTATATAGATTTTGGGTTGTTCTCCTTGATACCATGGATTACATGCCAATATCTATCTGAATAGTGTTTTTTTCCTTTTCCTTTAGATTTTATTGCCTTTTATTTATCCTATAAGAACTGGTGTAACTATTCTGGCAAGAGCTGGAACAAGCCTTGCTATTACAGTTTTCCCCAACAATGCAAATTTGTGATCCGAGCTGTATTGTTCACAGACAGCACTGCTTTGAAGGACAGTGCAGCAGCACAGCAGAGATTAACAACTGGCATATACTCTGCACTGATCCAAATTACTCTTAAATCTTTCTGATAACTTCATAAAGAATAGATAAAACTGAAACCAAAACACTCTTAACTGATGTCCTTATCGGGCACTCTCAAAGAAAACTATACTCCTGGTTAATGAACAACCCGCCTTTCCTTCCTTTTCCATGTCATTTGCAAAGTTACGCAGTAGGAGTGTCACAGATTTGTGTACTGTGCATGATTAGTAGATATAGTATGTGAAAAATTTAAATTCAGTCAGTTTTAATCTGTAATACTGGTCAAGTTAGGACAAAGGGTGAAAAGGCAGAAAACAAAGATATGTAGGCTTTTGAGTTTCTTAAATAAATGAGATGTAAAAACAGTATAGAAAGGTGATTTAAATAGATAATTCAGTATCAAAATTAGAATGTTATTTTTCTTCAGCGGACTGGAGAAATTAGTTAGCTGCAGTGCTCCATACACAAGACACATCAAAACATACCAGCACATGGAAGCAGGGGTTTCCAAGACATTTAGCAAGAAAGGCAGGTACTGATTAACAATAAATCATTTATTATTTTGTGCACTCCTGTTATGAGAGGAGGGATAAGGGTATAACATGAATCTTAAGGGTATAACATGAATCTTAACAGATGGAAATCTCTTCACTTTAGTTTAGGATAGTTTCCATACTATGAGTTTTAATGTCATTTATGACTTCCTTGGATATCTGCTTTTTTCTAAAGCAGCGTGTTTTTAACCTTGTTCACTTACAAAAAACTTGATGAAAACATATATTTCTGCTTCTGAACTTTACTGTGATTTTTCCTGAAACTTTATACACTAGAATCAATCAAACAATACAGCAGATTTGTTTGGTTTTTTTGTGGTTTTTTTTTTTTTTTTTTTTTTTTTTTAGTACTAACCAGAGTTAATAAGGACTTACCAAGGCCCAACTTTCTTGGTCTGGGTCTTAGAAGCTGTGGGATATATTAGAACAAAATAAATACATGTATTACTTGAAGTACAGTTTTTAATTAATTTTAATGACACCTTAATATTTGCTATTTTCAAGGTATAGAAATATTTTAAAATTTACTTTTCATTTTTACAAATCTAGATAATACATAAAAAAATTGTCTGTCAAAATACATCAGAAACAAACCATTACATTAAACAGATATTTGATCAGGTCATATTTAAAAACAACCCTCTTTTAAGCTTTACTTATTATCAAAGGAAAAAAGGGGAAAAAAAGACTCTAAAAATTCCTATATATTGTTCTTAAAGTAATTTCTATAAATGGTACAAATACTTATTAAAACCTCACACAGTAATAGATTAGGAAAGTGTCTGACACTGCTTACAGCACAACAGCTCAGTCAAACTGAGCGTTGGGTTTTTACAGTGTTCTATGATAAAGCTTTTATTGCAAAAAGAAAAAAGTGGCTTTTAATGGCTCATTAAAACTAAATAAACGACACTCTCTCATATACAACTGACGGTTATATGGTAATATAGTAAAAAGGAAAAAAAAAACTAATCCTGTTATTGAGGAATGCAACCAGACAGATTAAAAACAAATCACAAGGCCAGACGCGCTTTCATCTTTCCAATTTCCCTCTTCCTGCAGTCACTTAAAATGAAATTAAAGCTTATCCAAACCTCATCTCTCCCTCAAGCATGCACAAAGGGCACTAACAACCACTATTCATTACTCAATAGCACACAGCAACGCACTAAGTATTGAAAACATTTTGCAAACAGTAATTCATGTTTCTCCACATCAGTTCAGAATGCCTCTAGGCACCTCCATGACTATCAGAATTTTACAGTTTTCTAAAGCGGTGTGCAGAAACTTCCGTAACTTGTTTAAGGATGTAAAGAAGGGGCAGAACCCAGGGAATCTGTTCCAGTTCTCTAAGGACTTAAAGTACTTTCCAAAACAATAAAAATTAAAAAAAAAAGAGAATATACAACTCACTATTTTATCTGACCCATATATCTCTTCCAACTGTTTAGCAATTTCCTGTGTTCCATCCGGGCTTCCATCATCTATGATGATAATTTCAAAGTTGTTTCCACTGAAACGAGAATTGTTTTTAAACGAACAAATGGAAAACCCAATTTCACTTCCCATGTCGTTTTGAAAGGCATGAAACTGAAGAATAGAACACAAAGGGATTTTCAGACAGAGACACATAGCGTAGTTATTCTTATAGCTGTAAGAGTATGCTTGTGGTGATAAAATGTGACTCGGTGTCCCCGTCTCAGGCCCGACGCTGGCGTCGCTCCCAGCACACCCCAGCAGTACAAACCCCATCGTCACCCCAGTGCCGCCGCAGGGCCCAGTTCTTGCCTCAAGACTGGGAGAGATTAAAAGCTAAAATTGCCTGTGCACGTTCACCTGGCAATGCCGCTTTCCCTGGGGGCTGCTGCAGAACGGATCAGAACACAGGCGAGACCTCTGATTAGAGTAATTTCGCTTCTTTAATTAACCTTGGGGCAGAGCTGTGCTCCTCGCTGTGAGTTGGGTACATCCGGCTGCGTGCCAGCCAGCACTAGTGAGAAGGGCTGGACGTTTCACAGCCTGGAGATGGTTATTGTCTTCCTCAGCCGGGACATCGTTTTGCAAATTTTAGGGACAGGCTTCCCAGGGAGGGCGTGGAGTCTCCTTCTCTGGAGATTTTCAAGACCCGCCTTGATGCAGTCCTGGGTAATGTGCTCTGGGCAACCCTGCTTCGGCAGGGGAG
>JAHREE010000216.1:2402441-2430094 GCA_033628505.1 Tringa tobata
GCTCTCACTTCTCTCAGCCATGGCGGGTGGTGCGGAGGCGGCGCGGTTGAGTGCTGAGATCGCCCAGCGGGAGCAGGAGCTGCGTGGGTTACGCGAGCGGCTGGCTGCCGTCCTGGCCGGGGGTGCCGCGGAGGATGCAGCGGCTGTAGAGGAGTCTGCCTCTGACTTTTCCAGCCAGCTCCCTGCTCTGCCCATCCAGGCCTCGCTGAGCCCTGCCGACATCCTGCGGTACAGCCGGCAGCTGGTGCTGCCCGAGCTGGGCGTGCGGGGGCAGCTGCTGCTGGCCCGCTCCTCCGTGCTGGTGGTGGGCTGCGGGGGCCTGGGCTGCCCGCTGGCCCAGTACTTGGCAGCGGCTGGCGTCGGCCGCCTGGGTCTGGTGGATCACGACGTGGTGGAGACCAGCAACCTGCACCGGCAGGTTCTGCACGGGGAGGCCCGCCGAGGGCTCCCCAAGGCAATATCTGCCACGGCCGCCCTGCAGCTGCTGAACTCCACCATCCAGTACGTGCCCTACTGTGGTGCCCTGAGCCCTCGCACCGCCCTGGAGCTGGTGCGGCAGTACGACATCATTGCCGACTGCTCGGACAATGTCCCCACCAGGTACTTGGTGAACGATGCCTGCGTCCTGGCCGGGAAACCCCTGGTGTCTGGCAGTGCCCTCCGGATGGAGGGGCAGCTGGTCGTGTACAATTACCAGGGGGGACCCTGCTACAGGTGTCTCTTCCCCAAGCCCCCTCCACCAGAGACGGTGACTAACTGTGCAGATGGGGGAGTGCTGGGTGTCGTGCCAGGCATCATGGGGTGCATTCAGGCCTTGGAAGTGCTGAAGATTGCTTCGGGAATGGGTTCTTCATTCAATCAGTTCATGCTGATGTTTGATGCCCATGAAGGGAGATTTCGCAACATCAAGTTAAGACCAAAGAAACCAGACTGTGCTGTTTGTGGTGACAATCCAACTGTCACCTGCCTGCAAGATTATGAGGCATTTTGTGGTTCTTCTGCAACAGACAAGTGTAGGACTTTACATCTGCTGTCTAGTAAAGACAGGGTATCTGTAGAGGAGTACAAAAAACTATTGGATGACAAAGTTCCTCATATATTGTTAGATGTTCGTCCACAGGTAGAAGTGGATATCTGTCACCTGGTACATGCTGTCCACATTCCTTTGAGTAAATTGGAAGAAAATGATGAAGAGTGTCTGGAATATTTAGAAAAAAGAATTTGTGAAGAAAAGCATAGAACTAATGGCCAGGCGTCTTTTCCTGTATATGTTGTTTGCAAATTAGGAAATGACTCTCAGAAGGCTGTAAGAATTCTGCAGGAGTTACCTGTCAAAAAATTTGGTTCTCTGTTAGCTAAGGATATTAAAGGGGGGCTCATGGCTTGGGCCAGTAAAATTGACCCAACGTTTCCTCAGTATTAGCAATTTAAATGGTGAAAAAAAGTACAGATTTTTGTAGGGTTTCATTTTCTCTGTGTAATGACTATATCATGTGGATAAAACAGGAGATAGAAATACCATTGTGCTTTTTTTTAATGGTAGCTTTTTAAAAAAATATTTTTGTATATATCTGATTTATTATTTTTTTTATAAAAATGTGAAACTGTCCATGGAAATGGAAAGAAATGTGTTTCTTGTTATTACTCAATAGTGAAAACTTATAATAACTACTTAAATGTCCATGTGATAATTGAGAATGACTCCCAATTAGTAATTATACCCTGGAGAACAACAAAGGACAGGAATCAAGCATTGAAAGTTTTTACTCATTTTCCTAACTGCCTAACAAATTGAAACAGTGCATGCAGTAATTAAAAAAACCCAAACAACTAACTGCTAATGTCTAGCTGGTCAGTAGCACTATTCAGCCTATCATAGGACTTGCCAAGACAATGCTGTTTTGCTCAACAACTTTTAATTCTCTGTAGAAGCATTGTGTATTTATGAAAGAGAGCTGCTTGCTGCAAATAACAACACCAGCATCAGCATGTTCTGTTAAGAACTTCCAGGGCCATCCATCGTCATTTGTTGTCTGGCAAAAAAGCTATTCTCTGACTTGTGTAGAGGTGTAACTGAGGTTAAGTGTTACTAAGACATACATTTGAGCCCAGAAAGTTTGTAAATGCTTAGACTTCAGAGACTTCAGAGGAGGCGAGAGAGGAATAAAATAGATGTGTGCTCTCTCTTCTGCAAGTACAAAGACTTATTTCATAAGTTTTCTCGTGTTTGTTGTGGTAGTTGCGTGTCCCTGGTTATACTGCATTATTTTGTTAACTAGGATGAAGAGCTTTGTGTATCTGAAAAGTTCACATAGATGAACTGAATGAAAAGAAAGAGAAATAAATAGCATCTTAACAGAGAACTGCCTGAGTCCTCATCACTTAAGCATAGTAATTATCTTATTATAATTAATTAAGGTATGGATTTCCTTTACTTTTTGAGGAGAAAAAGAACACCTGTCATGACTAATCTTTGTGTTATACGAGGGAAAAAAAAAAAGAATATTATTAGTAGTAGTCGAAAAGGCATATTTTAGCAAAACACATTTAAGAACATCCATACCGCCTACTTTATTATAACACACCTTGGGTTTAGCAATAATAATCTTATGAAGGGAATAGTTAACATGAATTTGTAAATACAAGGTCATATCTCTTGCCATTTAGAAGACAATGAAAACATAGATGACCATGATTTAAAAGTAACCATTAGTGCTTTATGGGTGTGTAGTGAGAGAGTCATCAGTCACTATGTTTTAAGGCGGGTTGTGGAGTCTTGGTTCAGTCAGAACATCTGGCTTCTGGTGGGTTTCAGCTTTTGGGAATTGGAAACCAGAGGGATTTGTTTGAAATGCTTGACCTACTTTTTCCTTTTTCTTTCTTTACTGTGATGTCAAGAAGAGACTGAAACATAAGAGGGGACAGTAGGAATAATTCTCTAATGTCCAGTTTTCCAATGCTAAACAATGGATGGTATGTCACACAGCCACCCTGACCTGAAAAAGTAATACTTTTTCAGTCAGTCATAGCAAGGTGAACTTACAGACTTTATATGATGCTCTTAGGGAGAGGGGAAAGACATTGATTCTAAATTAATGCTACTTCCAGCAGATAGAAATCAAGTATAAAGTCTTTTCCCTTTTTACAACATTTTAGCAGCAGATGCACACAAGTTCTGTGGAAAAAAAAAAAAAAAAGGGAGATGACATTAAAGCCCGTGGTGTTTGGTGGAGGATTTTTTGTAGCAAATTTTCAAGCAGGAAACCGGACTGTCAGTCTTTGTGCTGTACAGAGAACAGTTAACGCCTCAAGGCTCTTGAGAACTTTGTGGAAAAATCATCATAAGGATGAATGAAAATGGACCAAAACCACAGAATGATAACAGAACTGGCAGGAAAAAAAAAAAAAAAAGTATATGCATCAAGTCAGGCTGATGAGAGACAAACTTTCAAGTATCTTAAGTATCTTTTCTATTAAAATGGCTTTTTGGAAAGACCATTCCTGTCAGTCTGTAGGGACTAAGGTCCAAAGTTCTTATAGGAGTACAGCATCTGAAATACATCTTTTATTTTTGCGTAAAGAGAGTTCCGTGCAAAACTAATTGGGCCACACAATATACAGATAGTTATTCTGGAAGGAACTGGTGGATCAGTTCTGATCTCAGGGGAGTATACAAAACATAGGTTTCTTGGGGGGGGGGGGAAGTGTTCGCTTCCTTGACTTAGTATAGCAGTTAAATTCTCAGCAAATATATAAACATCTGCCATGTATCTTAGATAAAGATGGGGTCTGTGGTGCTTGTCAAAATTTAGTTCTTTACGTGCTGGTTTNATAGTTATTCTGGAAGGAACTGGTGGATCAGTTCTGATCTCAGGGGACTATACAACCATAGGTTTCTTGTGTGGGGGGGAAGTGTTTGCTTCCTTGACTTAGTATAGCAGTTAAATTCTCAGCAAATATAAAAACATCTGCCATGTATCTTAGATAAAGATGGGGTCTGTGGTGCTTGTCAAAATTTAGTTCTTTACGTGCTGGTTTTTGTTTTTATAAACTTCAATTTCTTTCCCCCCCCTTGTGTGCTTGCTGAAGTGATACACGAGTCTTTCTGTAAATAAAATCCTGTGGCAGTGCTGGGCTCTTTGGAGATAGGCTGAAAAATCACGGATCATAAGATCATAACAAAGTCAAAACAGTTGTTATTATGGAAACTTATCTTTTGTTTTGACTTGCTTTGATTTCTGGAACTCTATAAAACCTGTAGTGGTTTCTCTGTTCACCAGGAAGTATAGTAGCAGAACTCTGCTTAGAAATTCAAAGAGAAGCAATAAAATTGTGTCATTTTGTATCGCTGCCAAAATACTGTCTAAGTATTGGTACATGTTGACATTGTGAATGAAGACAAGCTGCTTTATTCAAGGAGCTCGTAGTGTATTTGGTCTAAGTTGTGTTACCGGAAAGGATAAGGTCAGTCAGCAGAATGTATTTTGCTCTTCATCCCTTGCTCTTGATGTCATGAGGTTGCTTTTTGCTTGTTTGGTTATATTCTCTTTTAAAATGGCTTACTAGAACTTGGCACAGGAAACAGCTTCCTGTTAGAGGTTTAGGGAAATAGAAAGTGGCTGCAGCATTTGCTCTGAATTGCGGCATTTTAATGTTTCCCACACGTAGGTCTATAGGGTAGCTTCATGGTCCAGGGACAGAGTTAAGTATCTAAGCTTGTTTTGTCCTTGGGTATGGTTATTATTTTAAGGCAAGGCAAATCAGGCTGGTCTAGCTTTCGGACATATCTAAAAGGTGTCTGCGTACAAGGTACTAATGTGCGTGCCTTGATGAGCTAAAATCCTGCTTGTTTTGGTCTCTTTTATCTCAAAACTGCAGTAAATCAGCACTGACCTGCTATCAAAGTGCATGATTAAAAAAAAATAATCCCCCAACAATTACTGGAACTATTTGTAGGCATATGTGTAAGGGATATGTCCAAAGCTAGTTCTCAAAGTTTGTGTACCAGAATTTTAGGAATGTGAGCGTCTTTATTATTATCATATTGGGAAGTGAAGTTTCTAATGAAAATGTAACTGTTCAAAATAAAACTATGCTTAAAACTATATGCTTAAAATACTGCTAGCACAAATTTGTCTTTTTCTTTTTATAAATATGAAAGCTCTAAGCTGTCTTTTGTAAAGCTACATCAGGAAAACAAGTTTTAAGGACTTTTGCTAGGTGGCACTGCAAGTTAATAAACCAGATCATTCTCTAGGTTGTGAGATGCAATTCATAGCGAGGGCTGAGATTCGCTTTTGAAAAAAGACCAGGGAAATGGAATAAAATGGAGTAGGACAATTGATTGGTAAATACAATATTCCAAGAAAAAAAGTGTAATAGAAATTATCCTTCTCGGGTAAGTTGACAAGGCATTGTTTGTTTCAAGGACTTAACCTGAGGGGTTCTTCACATGCTATTTCAAAATGCTTTTGCAGCCAAAATGGACAATTGTACAGAAGAGGGCTATAAGAAACACTAGCACAAAATTAAATGTAGATCTTAAATCTGCAAAGAACCACTGCTAGTATGTTCCGAATATTACTGAAAAGCATTGCAGTTTTTCTTATTTGGTTATGGCAGTTTTTTTTTGGAAAATCAGGGACACTTCTTTTTTTGTCCTTCTTGTTTTGTACAAGGGAACTTAAAGCATAAAATCTAAAAAATAGTAAAAAAAGTCAAAGTCCTCTAAGTCAGAGAATCCCCACACAACAAATTGGGCTTCTTTGGAAAACAAGAACTGAACTTGGAGATCTGATGCATCAAAACAAGCCCAGAGAATTATATGTGCCCAAAGCTCAGGCCCATTCTTGTGGTAATGAAACTAGGTTGTGAACCTTAGTGTCCCACATGGTACTGCAGAAACATTTGATGCCTATTACCAGTACTTAAAAGACAAAAAAAAAAAAATCCTGCAGGTGTGAGCAGTGTAAATGTCATGAATGAACCTTATAACAACAAGCTGAAGTTTTTGCAGAAACATCAGATAACAAAAGCAGCAATGGGCTCTCCTCTCCAGCTCTCTAAAAAAAAGTGGAGTAACAAAAGCGATGAAACAATGGGATGGAAATAAGCATATTCATTTGTTTAAAGCTTCTATAATTTTAAGCATCTTTTAATTCAGGATTTATTAAAATAGATTTGAAAGTTTTTCTCTTTAGAATCTTAAGCTTCATGTGTGGGATTAAGTTTATATTCCTTTGATGCTACAATTAAACATCTGCATTATGCTGGCAGAGGAGAGTCTGGCAGACCCCTTGGTTCACGGATGTGAATCAGAAGAAGTTGTCCTGTGAAGTCATGGCACTTGTATCAGTTTGAATGCTTGTGATTTTCATTGAAATCCAGGTGCTGATAGAATATAGAAATGAAAAGATGGTGTATTTGTTATTTCCTGCAGTAGAATATTGTGATATTACATATGAAATGGCTTAAATCATGTCTTGGTTAATTAGGTGAGTTGTTCCTAAGACTGAGTCATTCTATCACTGGAGATGAAAGAGTTGCTTATCACTGTATATTTTAGAAAAGGTTGACTCGTGACAGTGTTAGCATGAACTTTATTGCTGTCACTTGATTTACACATTCTCTCTGACTTACTAGCCTGGTGTTTGAAGCAGAATTAAAAAACCCGAGTGAGGGGAGCAGTGGGTACTATAGTGCTTTGATAAAATTGCCGGCTGGGTTCAGGAAGTCTATGCAGGCCAGGTGGTCTTCTCAGCTGGTGGTCTATAAAATTGCGGTGGCCTCTAAGACGTCAGAAGACGATCTTTATAGTGACAGGGGGGAAAAAGTGCACGTTCCAGTGCATTTGAAGAAAATGCAGCACGATAGTTTAACACTCTTGGAAAAAAAACAACAACAAAACCCAAAACAAATAACAACCCACCCTGCTGTGGAGATCCCCTTCATCCCAAAGCAACCAATTTCTCCAAAAGATACTGGGCATCTCCTTTTGCCTGGGTATGATTGTGTCTATGAATTGGTAGTAAGAGGAAGACAAAGGTTGAATTCTTTAGGAGAAAATATTTTTTGTAGACAAAAGTTTATAAAGAGTTTTTTTTAACACTTATGTTCCAGATTGGGAAAAAAAATTTAAAGTAATTACTTGCAAATTAAAGATGCTAATATTTTTGACGTCAGGTATTATTAATAGAACTTTTAGAAAATTCTTTTAAAATCTAGGAAGATAACCAATACCTGTCCATAATTTATATCTTTGTAATAGCTAATTGCTACTACATTTGCTCTGATTCACTGGCTGAATTCATGCTGACCACTTTCATCGTGTCAAAAGTTTAGTCCTAGTAACACTCTTACTGAATCCGTGTCGTAAGACTGCTGAAGTCATTGGTTGCTGTTTTATTCTTTTTATGAGACGTTAATGTGAAGCTCCTCTGCTGGGGCCCGCTGGTGTCAGTGTGAAAGTTGTGATACACTTGGAAGAGCTGTGGATGAGAATGTAACATGGGTTTGCTTTTTCTTCTGGAGTAAGAGTACGTTCAGCCCCTGCTTTCCTTCCTGAATGACTCTGAAAGCTTTTGCCTTTTATTCCCATGTAATCACCTGATACTAATAAAAGGTGGCAGCTGTTTCTCATGGGAGAAGGCAAATGTATTGACCTACAGCAGGTCACCTTTATCTGAGATCATCTAGGAAGTACTCTTATCTGGGTGAGAGGAAACAAAAGAGGAATAATATAACGTCGTCTTTTTATTTACAAACCGTTTTTGTGTATTTCAGAAAGAACAATTACCTTGTAAAATGTAATGCCTCACAGCCTGCGGCTGCCTGGTAAATACAAAGATCTTAAATTGCATCACTGGTTAGTAAAATAAATACACTAAAACACAAAGCTTTAAAAGAAAACTCCTCAAATTCACTTGTTTATTTTTACTGCAGGCAATTAATCGATTTCTTCAAAGTGCTGATAATGAAAAGCACTTTGGATTACTGGTCCAGTTTGTAGTTTGCTTGCAGTTTACTGATATCTTTTGAAGAATGATAGAATAAACAGTAACAACACAATCTATGGTGAAGACACGTGCCTGCAAACAGGCTGAGTTGTAGCAGACAGTTTGCAGTTACCTGGTTAGCAGTGTCAAAATTTGCTTCCTGTTGGCAAGTGATTTCTCAGTGAATATGCTGAGTGTTACCTGGTTTACAGGCAGCAGAAACACGGATCCATTTTAGTGACTGCAGAACAAAGGGCAGCTCCACACTCCAGGTTGTGTTGGTGAGAAGCTCTCAGAGCTGTGGAGCTTCATCGCTGAGGCCAAAGCCTGCCCCACACATCCAGGTTTGCAGTGCCTGCTCAGGTAAGTTCAATGTTAGGAGGGAAAGTCTCGCTGATGTTGTGGAGCATTGAGGTGAAGAACAAGATCATCTTATGCTGGTCTGAGTTCTTCCTGCCCAGAACCCCTCCCTGCTGGGTTTGGGGTCACTACGTGCACTGAGGAGGTTACTCCCAAGCTTGGACCCACACTAAATGAGAAAGCCAAGTCATCCTGTAATGGTACGAGAAGCTTGATAAATACAAACAGTGCTGGTTTTGTTTTGTTTTGTTTTTTATTACAGGACTTCAGTCAGAAATAATAGAGTAGTTTTGAAATGGCAGAGACTAATAAAAAGCAGTTACATCACTACAGAGGTTAGCTGGGAGAAGAAAAGGGCAATCAAAAGCATCAATGATTGTGGCTGGAGGCCAACTAGAGTTCCTTAGAGGAAGTACCAGTCCTTTGAATTTCTGGTGGGTGTGATGTGGTCATACTTTTCCTCCCACATTAACACTCGGAGAAGTGTAAAATATTAACTTGTATTAGGGCAGCAAAATTTGGAGCACAGTTAGCAAACACTGGTGTAAACCACAGGAAAACATACACACACACTGGTTTGTGGTATTAACCTGTGGTTTATGTTACTGCTGGTTAAATACACCAGCCCCACTGCTTACCTTACACTGCAGTTTCAAAATCTTTGTGGGGAAAATAAATACAGTGCAGGAAAAGCAACAGTACATGATTAGAGCTCATGGTTAGAAAGGAGGTATAAAGATTTCCCAGAGCTTTCTCCTTGACTAACGCAGAGTTGCCCAAAAGAGTTATGATTTCATGAATAAGGCAAAAGACTGAGAAGAAATCAGAGTCTCTGCTAAGCTTGGCTGTACTCCTCCTGGGCAAGTCACTTTTTCCCCAGTCTGTTCTCTGTGTGTTGTGTTTAAATCTTACTCTAGTGACCAGATCCCAAGGAAGCAATTTAATAAGCATGTTGTTCTAGAACAACTCTAAGAACTCAAATTCATGGATTATGTGACTTGGACAAGGCAGTGGGATATTGCATCTGCTCTGCTGGAAGCAATGAGAAATGCTTGGTCGCTTACAGCACAAATACATTATGATCTCTATTATGCAGTCAGAAGCTCGAGCCATACAGCTGCACGCTCCTCATCCGCATACAGCAGCGGAAAAACAACTGGTATGTTCTGGTCTTGACAGCAGGAAAGGAAAACGTCTTATGTTTTCCTATTCTCTAGTCTTTTATCATTGAATGGGTTAATTTAATCTTGTCTTCACAATATATTTCATATGATTGATTCAGCTGATTGTCAAAGCCAACAGAAATATATCTATGTGATGGTGCTGCTCTGACCTCTTGTTCTTTTTATTGTGAAGTACTTGCAATTCTAATATTTCATGCTCATGACAAAAACTGTAGCTAAGAACAAAAATTAGCTTCCATCCAAAATGATATCTGTCATATGAATCATATCAGAAAAGCAAATTGATATAAATTCAGTCTAGTCCTATTGGAGTACAAGTTTTTCAGCCAGAAAAGAAGCTATTCCTGTTCTGCATCAGGGCTACTTAAAATTAGAGTATCTGTTGAAAGCTAGAATTGGACTGGAGCTGTAGCCAGAACCAAGATCTGGAAAGGACCACTTAGGTAGAAGAATCCAGGTAGAGGAATCCATGGATTCAGCTATAGCCTTCACCTCGCCGGGGCCCTGATGTGTGTGTTGCCTGTGGGCTTTGTTGACCTTACCCTTCACTGTTGGTTGCCAAAGGAAGAAACTGGCAGCTGGATGTTCTTGTGGCTTCTCCATGCCCATGGCATGAGGCCCTTCTGTGCAAATTGGCTGTAGTTTTCTTCGCAAGGTGTTCATGCTGTTGCTAGGAGACCAAATCTCTGCTCACAAAGAAAGGTTATTTCCAAATTTAAAATGGCTTCTTATATATTTGGCTGGGAAATGAAGTCTCTTACACAAATGGGCAATCACCTGCTCATGAATAGTGAAAGGAAGTTCTTATTTTGTGAAAGAGTTTTCTGACTTCACAATGTAAGGGTTTGAAAGTCTTAAAAAATACATCAAAGTGTCTAAACTTGTCTTTTTTTTTAACATATGTATCTATATGTACACATATGTATGTGCACACCCAGAGCACAGGCATATTCCAGATGCTGTGTGATAGCACCCTAAGTTTTAGGTGGAATTTATAGAAATTATTTCCAGGACATGCATATTGTCCATGTCAGATACGTTTTTGAAACTCTGCTCTCAGCTCCTATTTATTACTGTACTAGTGGGAGGTATCAGGTGTAACAGTAGTTAGAGCTCATTAAAGCACTCTATAGGTGCCTTTTCATCTTCAGTTTATTAAAAATGGATTTGTGTTGTCTCTGTTTTTCCAGTGTTTCAGGTGAGAGTGTTCTTCAACTGTCACTGAAGTTTATCATGGCAGTGTTTTATCTGAGATGTAAGAAGCAACAGCTGCTTCTTCTGTCCCTTCTTCTGTCCTTTCCTTAAGACTTCTGGTGCACTTTTGGAATTAGGTTTATTTTTTTCCCTGAACCTCTGACAACAGGGAAGCACATATTCCCTGTTTGGCTGTTGTTTAATTTAGAACCTGAACCTTAGTGCCTTGGTGCCATCTTGTTTGTTTACAGAAATGAATGTGGAAGTCCTCCTTTTGCTAAAGGCAAGGTTTGTTTTACATTAACCTTAGAACATCTCCAGCTGACTGCTCTCCCACGAGCAGCGTTTCTCTCTCTACTCCCAGGGTGAAGCTTACAGTTCATGTGCTTCTGCTCTCTCCCTCTTCCATGGGTCACTCTGAATTAGTGCTGCCACTCCTGATGGAGTTTCAGGCCATTCCTTCTGCAGATGTTAGTGTTCATTTATCCCCCAGGGACCTGCTTCAAGGAGAAAAGTAACTCCACCAAAGCAGTGGATTGAAGTCTCCCAAGGAGCATCAGTGCCTCTGGGAGGAACGCCTGGATGTGGGCTCATGGCTGGCTGTGGGAGAGCAGGACACTGTAAGTTCTGGTTTAGATGACCCTGTATCGTAATGGAGCAGCACTTTGAGCTACAAATTTACACCCTAGTGATGACATTTGGGATCCATAATGCTTAACTTTTGCTTGCCATGCAGCCTGTTGCTCTGAACAGTCCCTGCTGTTATTTATACCTGCTTTCCCAATGCAGAAAGACGAGGTGACTCTTTGTATTGATCTTGACATACCCATTGCGTTAAATTCTATAGATCAGTGCTTGATGATAGTTCTTTTCTTTTTTGAGCATAACACAGTGATGGTTTTGCTTTTTTCACAAATATGTGGTAAGCTTGAGAAATATGGATTGATCCTCCAGCAGTGAAACAGCAGCAATTTCATAGCTTGTGTTAGAAAAGATGCTCTGTATGGGGTTACCTTCTTCTAACTTTAAACATCTAAAGGTTAAGATTAGATTCAAGTTCTTTCTGTAGAGAGAAACAGATCTCTCCTTGGCAGGGTGATGGGTCCCAGCTTACCATAGGTGTCTGGGATGGCTGGGAAAATTCTGCTGAGCCCCACTGGAGCCCAGTCGACCATGGTAGATGCCTCACTGAGTGAAGTTGCACAAGTAACTTTTTAGCAGTGCTGCCATAGGCTTTCGGTGGCACCTCCCTGCCCTTTGCCTTGGACTGCTACGTGTATTTGTGTGACTGAAGGGTGAACAAGGTCAGGGAATCTTCTATTCTTACTTACTTTTCAGCAAGACAATTTTTGTGGTCCCACAGCAGCAGGAGTGCCGGTGCTGGCGGAGTGGGAGTGAGGGGTTTGGGTAAGGCACATCTAAACGCCTTAAACATTGATCAACTGCATAGATACAGCTAACTGTAATTTTAGTTTTGAGTTTTTTTTTTCTTTGAAGCAGATCTTGTAATTTCTTTTATAAATAAAATCATAACTGGTTACTTAACAGACTGCTCTTGTACAAGCAATGGAGGTATTTATGTTTTCCCTGTGTGACCTTGAAGCTTGTTGATCTTAGTCAGATAAAGCTACGTTAGCCTTTTGAAAACTTACCAATATTCCAGGCAAACAAATGCTGCATAAATATTGTTTGTTGCCATTTATGTAGTGTCAATATGTGCTGCGCACAAACTACGGTGATGATGTCTTCATCCTAGTTTCCATGCAGATCTAACAGCCTGCTCTGGGAAATGAAAGGCCCCGTATACAGAAGCCAAGCANTGCAGATCTAACAGCCTGCTCTGGGAAATGAAAGGCCCCGTATACAGAAGCCAAGCAGCGCAAAGGATTGAATATTTGCCTCTATATTTTAAAAACAATTTCTCAAAATATTTTCTACGTCCTTTGAAAGACGACTGGTGTGGATTGATGCTTTAGGATGCTTCAGGTTTCCAGGACTCAGACGAGAACTGCCAGGAGCGGCCCGTAGATGGCAATGTAGGATCCTTGAATTGGGCACATTCTCCACTCTGCATTGATCAAAATGTGTTATTTCACCAAAACGTTGACAGACAGGTTGGATTTATAGTGTTTCTCAGTAACTCGTGCCTCTTCTAGCAGAACTGACCAGCTCTGTGGCTAGCCATGCATTTTGAGAACTATAAAGTTCATAGTTAGAAATGCAATCGTATTAAAATATAGCAAATAATGAGAAATTTTGATTTATAGGGAAAATTTTCCCTTTGGCTTTGCATATCAGTAGTTTGCAAAAACTTAAATATGCATTGTGGTCTTGTGTAAGTGCTTGAAGTATTTTAGCTGTGGGCCAGAGTTACTGCTGTCAGTCGAAGAGGAGGAGTCAGTGAGAAAAAAATGCACATACAGCTTTACACAAGTCCCACCAAGAGAAATGTTTTATTAATGCAGTTTCAGGAATTATAGAGGCCTCTGTGATGGGATGAGGCTGCCAGCCTTACTTCATGCTGTTGTTGCTGATGCTTCTTTCTTGTTCCCAACAAGTCACGTTTATTTTCATCCTGTGATACCCATGTTGAATTTGTGCTCTCTGCTTTCACTTACTAAAAAGATAATTTCACCCACTTACTGTGCCATGTAATGCTTTACGGTCTTAATGTTCCTCACTGAGGTTGTCCCCAGAAACATTCCTCTCCGAAATTAAAGATACCTGCAGTTTCACAGCGTTGGATCTGATTTGCCTGAGGAGAGTATTTCTTTGAGTTCCCAAAATGTGCTTCTGTTTACGAGTGAAACTGAGTCATCTTTTCCTTGGTTGACTCGGGAACTACTAGCACTATAAAAGTTATGGATGTTATCACTCGAATGCTTCTTTGTGACATGAGGTGTATCGGAAATGAAAACGAGCAGCACTACTTCAATTTATCATTCAGTAATTCTGTCAAAACTTTATTTCTATATATAATTAAATATAGAAACTTTTACTAATCCACACAACTTTGTTCCTGCCGTAGGCACCATTTAAATTATATTCTTATCTTCAACAGAGAGATAAACATGATTATTCTTGCTGACCACTTTACTTGCATGACTGAGAGCTGTAAAATTAGCTGTCTAGTTTTGGAAACAAATGGCCTTGTTTTTTTTTAAAAATTGTAATCTCCAGATGATGGCTGCGAAGGACTTGCATTCCAGGTCAGTCACTTGAGCAGGCTAATTATTGTGGTTTACAGCCCCATTTTTCTGGACCCTCAATGAATGTAGGAATAAAATTATGACCCTAATTAAGTATGGCTACAGAACTGCAGTCATTAAAAAGGGTATCTGATAAAGGAGAAGCTGAAACCTTAGCTTGACAGCATTACATGTGTTTATGTGCCCTAGCTGACTTCACTGTTGCACAAGGCTGTTCAACTCATGTCACAAGGGCTACAGGGATAATGAATTAATATTTATAAAGTGTAGCAAATATGCTCTAATTACCCTAATTGGCCTGCTGTGTTTCCAGTTATGACAGAACTTTATTTCTGTTCAAGTGACATTTGCTTCTGGATTAGTTCCCGCAGGCAAAGAGAAAGGAAAAGCCCTGTTGGACAGGGCAGAAACATCCCCTGATATTGTGCTCCTGCAGTTTCTTCACCACACTTTTGGCAGAGCTAATTGCATTCATAATGTCTTTAGTGATTTCTAGGGAGTATTTCAGAAGATATGAGACGCTGGAAAATGACAAAGAAAAACAAGGAGCAAAAAGGGAGGAAGGTCTAGTTTTATTGTTAATAATTAATAGGCCAAACTCTGAACATTTTCAGTTTGGAAGCACAGGCAAAATTCTCCTTGACTTTATTTGTGGTGTAAAAATTTACCTTTATTTGTGGTGTATGATTTTACATAGTGACTGACAGCTACCAAACAAGGAATCCTGTCCTAAGGACTTACACTCTAATGTTACAAGACAAGACGGAACATGCACAGAGCTGAATTGGTTTAGTGAAGTACAAGTTTTGGACCTAAAATGGTCTTCACATTCCTGGTTTTTATATGATTGTTACTATGTTAGAACACTGAGATCATGGGATTGTTAAAATGCCACAGAGGAAGTGGTAAATCAGTGAGTGGGTAAATCCAGTGTTAAGCATTTTCTGTTCTAGCAATAGAACTTTTGAAGTGTATTTTTGTTGATGAGGGTGACATTCAGCCACTACCACGATCTCTAGTTTCATGCCTTCGGTTCTGTCTGGTTTCTGTGGTTTGCACTCTTTGTGCTTATGGGGTATCACGTTTCCACTATCTCAGGAGGCATCATACTTTGTTTTGTTTTGTTGTTTGTTTTTTTTTTTTTCCTTTTATTTTTGGTACCCAGGTAAACTTTTGGATAAATAGAAATGAAATTCACTGTCAGATCTTGCATAAGGTAGCCAACAGAACACAGGAAAAACTGAGCCATTTGTAGCAACTACTGATATGATGAATGAACTCTCTGGCACCTGAGCGAGAGTCAACTGATCAGATTAGGGGTTAATGACCCTGACTGACTCCTGAGCAGAGACTAATGGCACAGTCTTCCCAGTTATATTTGCCACTTTGTTTAATTTCTGATAAACGTAGTCAATTAAATCTGTGTAGGTTTAGGAGTATCCAGGTCACTTTTCAGCCTGTTACAAACCCAAGAGAGGGATGTGAAATTTTGTATCTTTGTTATGAGAAATATCTATTCCTTTCCTCCTGTTTTAACTTGCCAGTCTTTTTTCTTATCTAATCAAAACAAACAAACAAACAAACAAAAGTAATTGTATAGAACAAACTATTTTACAGTCAGGCATGGGCTACCAAGAACTGTTATATTTGCCGCTGTCTTATTGTTTCAAACTGACCCTGACCAAGAACAAGGTGACCTCTCTGGACCTGGATTCTTTGTGCTGCTTCATATTCCTTGGTCCCCACATACAGTAAATGAGAGGTGGAAAGGACAAATGATGTAGAATTAGCACTGGTAGATATCGGTGGTTCTGTGCAACTGCAGAGTAGGACTCTGATTCATCTATCCTAACATTGGCCTTTTAATGTGACACCTGAATTCGGGATCTGGTTTATTCTAGGCTTACTCTATTAAGAAATAAAAAATGGAGATGACTACATATCTCCCAGTGGTGATTCAGATCTTTTGACAATGAGGCCACCACTTCAGGCACTTTGGTAAGTGCCTAAAATGAATTTTTACTCTGATTCCCAGTCTGTAGCCTAAAGGACTGTTTGAGTGGAAAGCTTTTGTTCACAGAGATTCCTGTGAAACTTTGGCTTTAGTTACAGAGGAGAGCTATAGTGGCAGGAATGAGAACATTCTACAGCAAAACTGTTTGCTTCTGCATCAGCCCGAATACCCAGTGAAACTCTACTCACACGAGTCATGAATACACAGACCATGCCAGTTTTCCTTCCCAGACGTGCATCTGATGATGTGTAAATCCATGAATCAGTTCTGCCTGATTTTTTAATTATTTAATTGGACATTGATATTGTGGTATACAACCCCATTTTTCTGGACCCACAATGAATGTAGAAATAAAATTATGACCCTAATTAAGTTGCTATTAATTGGATACTGACTATTCAGTGACACTACTAAAGCCTCTGACTGTGGAAATCTGGAGTATTGAATTACAGTGGAAAAAATTAAAAAGGGACAAATGGAGACAAGTCCTATATAGTCCTTAAAAAGTAGTTTCCCTAAGACCTTGACCGGTAATGAATGTTAGTGTAATACAAATTATTCCAACTCACCTTGTAAATAATGTTCTTTTATGTACCGTTAGAAAAGCCTTGTGACTCTGTCTTCATTTATCAGTGCTGCAATCACCAAGTGATTTTAATTGCCTTTGTTCTTGTTTTTGAGGAAGGAGAATTGAGGAGGGAAAGATTTTGGAGAATGTAATTTAATATACTACTTTAACTGGAAATTCTAGTTTTATCAAGGATTTTTCTCTTTCTCAATCTCCACAGATCCTTCCTGTTCTTTTCTGAAGCTGTTAGATTCTTTGGTCAAATAGTTAAAATATTTTAAGGTCATGTCCCACTTAACTGTGATTGTGATTCTTGGGACAACATGCGAGAAAGAGGTTCTCCTATAAAAGCTCCTGAATTGGTACCTAGATTTTTCTGTACTGAGATAGTTTCATTTCCTAGGAAAAACTTTCTATTACAGCCAGCTTCCTTCAGCTAGCAATGCTCGTAGCCTAAATTCTCCCTCAACTGCTGCTCACTTCTCATATTAACCCCAGGTTTTCAAGCATGCCTATAGCACGTGTGAGAGTCTTTCTATACCATAAGAAGCACATGAAAATGAAAGGAGAGCCTGACACTTTATTAATCAAAATTAATACAGCTACTGCTGTTTGAATCCATACTGTACATATTACTGCAGTATACAGAGGATAATATAGACAGCAATGCAAGCCTTTCTCTATTGGAGACATGCACCACTCTTTATCAGTGGCAATTCAAATGATTCTTTTGACTTCATAAAAGCACAGAGTGTTTTTATTGGAACTTTCTTGTTGACTGCACATGCTGTTAAAATGCAAAAAAAGGAGTGATAGCTGACTTGGTTGCTGTCAGCTGTGTCACTGGAAACAGCTTTTGAATCAATCCATAATTTTCATGAATTTGACTAAAACTTCAGATAATATACTGTAAAGAGGCATAATCATCTTAAACCTTCAGCCTTCACAGTAAAAGCTGGAACACAGCATGTGGGTTTCATACTAATGTTGTGCTCTTAAGATGTATAGCTGGATTTATTTAGCATAAGGACTACAGTATGTATTACCTCCTGTAAAACATAAGCTAGTTTGTTACAGTAAAACATGTTGATATGCTTACAAGTCATGTGTTGCCAAGAACAAAATGACATTGGGGTACATCCTGGATGGCTTATTTGTTCCTGGCTTAAGCAGGACTTGCAATAGGGAAGATTTTTTCATGGGTTTGCTCAACCAACACCCAACTTCAGGGTGACATTTTGGTGTTGGGTTTTTTTTTCTGGACAAGGACTTCAGAATCAAGCTGTAATTTCGGGATAAAAAGTAAAGTGATACATGAAATAAATGAGCATTAACTTAATGTAGAGACATTGAGTAAATGGATGGACCTTCAGCACCAACATAACATAGAAATAAGCTTGGGTTTTATTTGGTAAGTCTTGATTTCTCCTTATATTCACATACACCTTCTTATTTCTGGCTCAGCCTGTCAAACGCATTCTTAGATAAGCAACTATTGCTCACAGGACTAATCTAATTATCAGTTCTTTTTATAATGAATGCTGACATAAAGGTAGAAGGATGCATAGCACTTGTGTTGAAGCCAATGCTACAGATGATCAAACAGTTTTGAAATTAAGAGTATTTTGGATGGAAAATGTGTCCCTTTTTTTGTCACGATGTTCCTGTTTTTTGTCCAACTCTAATTAAAGCTGAAGAACAAGAGTGAAAAGCTGGTTACATTCGTAACTCTGGCATATAATTGATTGCCAAGTGTTTAAACTGGATATTTAGCACTCGGCAGTAATGCTCCATAGGCATATTTACCTCTGACAGGCAGAAGAATGCTAAAGCCCGAAGTATTTGTAAAGCATATTTTTAAAAGTTTTGGAATTATTCTTAAATAATAAGCATAAGAACACCTTCAGATTATATTTTAAATACATGGGCTTGGCTGAACAGCATAGGCTGAGGAGTTAATTCTACTTTTTTTTTTTTTTTTTTTTAAAGACAACGTTTGTGTCCTTGGCCTTAATTTAAAACACAAAACCATCATGCATTCTGGCATTTCTAGCAACCTGCTCCAGAAATGCCAATAAGTAATTGTATTTCTGAAAATTAGGCTACAGAAGCATTGGTGAATATGATGGGAACTTCTAAAATCCCCTACCCCTTAACTAATGACTAAATTTACTAAAAAAGAGGGGAAACTCTTAAGATTAGCTTTTCTTTTCCTCCGAGCACACATGAAATCAAACAAGTGGATTTAATTCTTTTCTTAAAGTTCTGGACTTTTCTCCTGAGCTGTTGAGCAAGCCAGTTTCATTCCCTCTAAAGTAACTGGGAGGTCTGTCATTAATCTCCATAGTAACCTGTGCCAAACCCGAGTGTCTCATTGACCCCTGTGCTCCCACTGACTTCAGCAGGAGAACCTAGACCAAGACACGTGTGTGGATGAAGAATACACGGTTGTGTTTTGGGACCTTAATTGCTTTTTCATATCCTGTTCAGAATTTTCTCCATTACTGTGATGTCTGTAATGATGGCAAAGGTAGAGCTAATTAAACCTGAAGTCCTCATGATTGAGGATGGTAAAGTATAAAGCTGTCAGTACCCCCCCACTCCATGACTCAAATGATATTTTCTTTTTTTCATCATTGGCAACTTCCCACGACCATATATTTTCTGCTCCTTTTAAAGAACAAATGCTGAATGTGAATGGGTAGCTGCAGTGTCGATTTGCCAAGTAATGGTAGGGTGTCCCCTGGAAACAGGCCTCTTTTAATTCTGTTTCATATTTGAGGTAAAGCAAAAACATGGAAACAGATGGTAGGGAACGACTGGCATCTCATCATGCATATTTCATTTGATTTGCAGCTAGTCACCTCTTGATAATAATATTAAATGCTACAAAACTCCAAGATTTTGTTCCTGGGAATACTGCATTTCATGAGATAGGATCAACACTAACTTCAATTAAATTTTGAAGCTGGTGAGCTATAAGTATTTACATCTTTAGCAACATTATGATACAAACAGCTCGATCCTTCTTTTCTGGTACATTTAGGGCTGACTTAAAAAAAATATACAGTTGCTGTTGTGAGTGACAAATCTTACTTAATGTTTTTTTAAGAGCACAATGGGACAAACATCTGTGGTTATTTCCATTACGCTTTAAGGCGTTTTACTGGGAGAAAATTTAGCCATTAATTTTGTTGTATTTACATTATTTATATACAAGAAGAACAAGAAAAATGGCAGCCTGTTTAATGATTATATACATTGTGATTCGGTTGGAAAAATGTGTATTACAAATGGCAAAACAGCCTGTCAAGTACATAATTATAGGTTGTTCTTTTTTTTCATGAGAGAACTTTTAATTCCTAAAATCCCACTGCCTGATCTCAGTGAAAGATCTGTCCTATACATTAGCTGGGGATGTGGGGGGCTGGGGGGGAAGAAACAGCATAATAATAGACTTCTTAAACCACATCGGTTACAGGTTAATAGCTCCTTTTCTTCATTTTAATATGAGAGTTACCTTTGTAAAATGCTTCCAAAGCAAATAAAAAGATGGAATTTGATACAACAAAACATTACTTGACATCGGGAGAAATAGTAACTTAAATTTCATTCATTGTCCCTATTCTCAGAAGAGATACTGGGGAATAAAATATCACTACCTTGTGACGCATTGGTTATCTGAGACTTTGTTTTTAATAAGAACTGAGCTCTCCTGTACATTATTCTTTCCTGTTCTTGCTTTAGCTCAATGTAGGAGCGTGAAAACGTGTGGAAGATGGAGGTGACTGGAAATGCCATGAGGAGGATGCCACTCAGGATGCTGCTTAGTGCCACCACTTGGCCGGGAATACTTCTGGGAACCATATCTCCGTAGCCTACCGTGGTCATGGTGATGACAGCCCACCAGTAGCACGCGGGGATGCTGGTGAACTCCTGCGAGTCCGCCATCTCGTTCTCGATGACATACAGGAGGGGTGCAAACAGTGCAATGGCCACGCAGAGAAAGAGGAGCAGGAGACCGAACTCTCGAGTGCACCTGCGAGCGGTCAGCCCCAGCGTCTGCAGCCCCAGGGAGTGCCTGGCCAGCCGCATGACGTAGAGAATCCTCAAGGCACGGAGAATACGGAGGACCAGACCTACTTTGTCCAGGTAGATGCTCCCGGAGCTGGGCTTTTTATAGCCCACGGAAGTGTTGTCTAGTAGCAAAGTGATGTAGTATGGCAGAATGGCTATTATGTCTATCAGGGTTAATGGTCTCCGCAAAAACGCAAACTTGCTCTTTGCCTGGATGAATCTTAGCAGGAACTCCAGGGAAAACCATGCCACACAGACAGACTCCACAATGAAAATATTGTAGCACATCTGGGAACACTCACCCTGCAGGAAAGAGGAGGAGTTTGTAATCGGCACTGGATAATAACTATTTTAGTTGGTACGGTGACAGGAAGAGAGGTTTCTGTGTTGTTTTTTTTTAAACCCAAAATATTAAAGGAATTGAAGCAGTTGCTATGGGGAAAGACGTTGACAAATTGGAACCAGTTAAATGCAAAACTTAGAAAGGATCTACTTATTCCACAGAAGATATTGCTTGGTAATTTCAGGCTTCCTAAATAGCAAATACAAAGCTTAACAAGGTAATATACAGTTGTACCGAAGAGTACACACTAACAACATTTTCTTTGGACATAACACTTGATGTCATTACTTCTATTACAAGTAATTGAACATAGTCATGTAAGATCTCAAATATTCTTTGTGTTATTTTCCCCCCTTTAAAGACAGCTGCAAAATCCCTGTTGAAATCAGTACCATCAGACCTTGTACTTGTTCTGCTCTTGCCAGCACATACCATTTTCCATCCTGGAAAGCTAACTTACCTTTTCCTCCTCCTCCCTCAGGTCAGGCATGGTGCTGATGGATAAGTTCACTGCTGTAATAGTTACAAATAAAACAGACAAACAAGCAAACACCTTTCCAGGGAGGCCAGACTGGGGCCTTTCCACCATGTCTTGCAACTTTTTCATGCACAAGCCAATTTTTGTCTCCTCTACTGTTTCACCTGTTGTATCATTTTCTATGAGGTCATCCTCCCGTTCATTTATTTCTGTAAACTCCTCCATTTTTTGCAGATATCTCCTTTTACAACACGAGTCCAAGTTGTCTTCCTCAATTCCCCAGTAGAGCAGCTCCTCTTGGAAAGACAGTGCGCACATCTCACGCAAGAGCCGAAGTTTTCCAACTCGCAAAAAGGTCAGGATTGTCCTGAATGCTCCTGGGTTGCGGTCAAAAAAGAATTCATTACATGTCACATCATAATCATCACAGATGTTTAGAATGTCGTCAAAATTGTTACAAAATTTTAGTTGTCCCAAACGTGTCAATGGGAACTCATCAAGTGTGGTCCATGGCAGCAAATATTTAATGCCCCCTACGTTTATAATAATATGGTGCTTCCGATCATCGGGGTGAAAGCCTTTCAGGAGATCCTCTTGAGGGTGAATTAGCTTGGCTCTTTGGTAAAAGACTCCCTTTAGGGTTTCTGTTTCTGGAAAGAATGTGTGGTTGAAGGAAGCATCTGAAGCACAGCTCAGGGCACTATAGTCATAGTCGGAATTTTCTCCAGGTAGAAGAGTCATCTTGGAAGATAACTTCACATCACTTTGCTACTTCTGCAAGTGTCTTCTGGAACAAAAAACATACATGGGTTGAGTGTATGAGTGGTTGTTTTCAAGTTTGGAATAAATGTAGTGATTGGAGCTTAAAAACATTTATGACTGATAAAAACAATTGAAAGAAAACAGCAGTGGCTGAATATGGTCATAAGACCTTTCTGGTGAGGCTGGGTTTGTGTCCATCTGGGTAGAACTGACTCTATCCTGCATATGGCAGGGTGTTGCTGGTTCAGAATGGAAGTGTAAAGAGTGTGATAGTATCATGTAAGAACGCAGAATTCAAGTGTGACTTGTAGTAAGGAAATTATAGTTTTTTTATTTAACTATTACACATAAATTCTGAAGTATTTTAGTACTCATTAAGTATATAGAAGAATCAGAAGTCAATTATGCTGTAATTCAGTAAATACCACTTCTAAAAAGCAGTACAAGAGTAATTTCTAAAAGGCCATATGGAAACAATTTTGGGAAAAAAAACCCCACTTGTATTGATGATCACATAAAATGTTTGTATAAAGTTTATATACATTTACTGGCATGACGACTCCCTTTCCATGGCTTCAATTACAAAAGATTGTTAAGAAATACATGATTTCTACATAAACATTGGAATATTATTTCAGTTGTAACTAACACCCTATATGCAGTAATGGGTCTCTGTCCTTACAATGGATTGAACAGTAGCTGAGAGCCAAGGTGACCGCCTTCACCTCTGATTATAAGAATCCAAAAAATTCTTATGACGTCTTTGAAAATCACATCTAAATTCTGCTCACACAACACTAGTACAAAGTCTGTGGAAGGAAGTGCCCACAGAGTTCAAATGGGTATAAAAAGGAGGTACTGGAAATGTTAAACATTTTGCCTCACAAACTCTCTGCATTTTAGAAGTCAGACTGCAAGTCTGCTCACCCCCAGGAGAGTTGTACAGTACTGCTTCTAGATCTTCCATCTCTACACTCAGCTGCAGCTTAATGCATGGAGCTGCTGAGTTTCATTTGATAAGAGTATTTATTTATTAAGTAGATTGTACAATAAATAGATTTTAATTATGCACAAGTATTCTGACTTTCTAGCCTGGAGTTCACCGGAAAGTAATAAATATTACACTTCATTGGCTTCAGTAGCAGCACACAGTTTTGTTCTTTCCCTGGCTGTACTTACCTCCCCTTTGATATGCACCCTGAAGATATATACCCCTGCTAGGGTGACTTCCTTAAACACACAACTGTTGTTTTCAGAAGCTGGGGCTTATAAAACACACCAATAGCGTTACATACCTATTATAGAAGAAAAACCCATGAATACACAACAGCAAAATACTTAAAACACACAGCTGCACTTCAGTTTAAGAGCAACAGGCTTTCTTTGCTGCAAGGGGACTTAAAATGCTGCTTTCAGTAAAATACTATCTCAGTCCTGCTCCTAAATTTCCCCTGGGGATTACTCTGAACAGAGCAGTTCCTTATATACTCTTACATCCAAGTGAGCTTTGGATGGAGTGGTATTTCCTGATTTCTCACCTGTAATTCTCTTTAGTACAAAGGAAATCATTAATTTACTTACCTTTAGGGCGTGTGGATAAACAAAAACCTACGGGAATATACAAGAATGGACAAGGCACGATTCAGATCTTCCAAGAGCTGTGGTAGCGAAGAGGTAAGCTTTGTCACTTCTATCACAAAGTGGGATCTCTATTGCTAGTGATTTGAGAACAGCTATTTGGCAAGTAACCTGTTCTCCATGCCAAAGTCTTAACTGTGTTTAGCTTTCAGTGCCTTATCACTATGTACTGGCTTGTATTGCCGAGTTGCTCTGTCTTTGCTCCAGAGTTACAGCCCTGGAAATCCCCATGGCAGGGCAATTCTCAATGCCTCTGGAATTACCTCTGGGTGCAAATGATGGCAAAATCCCGCAGGTCTGCACTCAAATAAAATTCCAATCGATTTCAGTTTGTCTTTTGCCTCAAGAAAGACTGAGCAAAGCCCTGCTGACCTGAAAGTCTTTTCTTCAGAAAGCACATTAACGCGAAACGTAATTGTATTTAAAAGTCACATTCTAGGAAATTCTAGTCAATACTGGGATTATCAGTGGAGCTTCATGACAAATGATGGCACTCTGCCATTGCCCACTGGAAAAGCTGCAGGACTCAGATAAATGAAGGGATCTGAGGAGAGCGATAGCCGGCTCAGATAGTGCTGGCTGGAGCACGTTGAGCAGAGGAAGTACGGAACAGATGAACTTGCAATTACCCTGACATACAGTCCCATCACATGAAGCACTCCAAACGACCTCAGAGCAGGTCTTCTGGTAAAGCACTCCTGAGATACCATCAGCAGAAGTAATGCCACTGGGAGTTCAAGCTATAGGTCTGATATGGGAAAACAGGACTACCTGATGTATGTTTATGTAGGGCTCCTTTTCTTAGAGCAACTGTTGTTTAACCTAGAAACAAGCGTTTTCCCCTCTGCCTCAATTATGTCTAAGGCAGGGCTGGCCCAAGGAGAATAAAGATTATGACTGATATAAGACTATGGATAAATGGGAGCTGTTAACCGTTTTCCCTTCTGTAATACCAGATGATGTTGGTTAGCAACAACTTATCCTCTGAATCTCAGCCAGGAAAAATGAGGAGGCAGCTCATCTCTGTCGCTGGTTTGATCTCCCACTGCATCCATTGTTGACACAATGGGAAGAAATGGGGAGAGGGAAATGTAAATGTTCTGCGTGTGTCAGAGACACGCTGTAACCCTGAGGCATCAACTGTGAAACAACAGAGTAAAGAAAAAAAAAATTTCTTACTTCGCTTCCAGCTTCTCGACCTGTGCGAGACAATAAATTGGACAAATTAATCCCCTGTGTAACACACTGAATAACTGCAGTCACAAAAGTGGCTCCTTCTTTTTCCATAACCAGAACTGACAAGCCCACAGATCCCAGGTAGGCAGTTACGGCATTTGACGCCGTGCGTGTATTATTTACGTGTTCTTTGCCTCAGATACATATAGCATCATGTCTAAGGGGGAAGAAAAGGAGGAAATAAAGGACAATAGAAAAGATGGCCTGACTTGAAGGGGGAGGAGAAAAATAAAGCCATACATTTATCTGTATGTTTCTTCTTTTCCTTTGGAAGGTGCTTTTACAGAATGATGGTCAGTGCTGCTTTAAGAAGGCAGAAATCTAATTAATGGAAGGGGTTTTTTTGCTATTGAGTTTAAAAACCAAGCAAACTGTTTTATTCATACATTGCAGACCGATGAAATTGGGGATGGCTGTAAGAAATGCATTAAAGATTAAAGACAACACACTGGAATATAAGGTCAGACAAACACATTAGCCTATCGCAACAATTTTCCCAACATTTAAACAAGATGAACTTTAAGGATATGCAGCAACAGTAAAATCTTCAAATAAAACTGCTCTGGTTAAGTAAGGACCAATGGTAAAAATCCCTCCTTGCCTGAGATAGTATTCTGCCCTTTAATGCTTGGGACTTAGTGAAGCCCAGCTCCCCTGCTGAGAACATGTTCTCGTCTTGGGCAAATCACTTCTCTCTGAGCATCGTTTCCTATTTTGTTTGGAAGCTTACTGGGGCAAGAACTGTCTCTTAGTACATTATACAATCCTGATTGTTGTTCTGGATTCTAGAAACTACGGTAATACCGAATAACTGGCCCATGGCAAGGGCTCTTGGTGATTCTAAATGGCGTGATGTGCATGTGAAGCAAGATACAATATCTCTTCAAAAAAATCTGTCTTGCACAAGATGATATTCTTATCCATTATGTCTGGTGAAGAAATCAAATTAGAAATCTGTACTGCCCTTACTTTCAGCCAAAATTCAGGAAGGGTGCCAGACCCCTAGACAATGAGGTTAAAGATGCCCTTCCAAGGAGATAAACAGAAATCATGAGTAACATGCTAAAATTCCACTGCAAGTGTCGTTTCCCCCCCTCAGTGTCCTCTGCAGTATTTTGAATTCTGCAGTGCATCTCTGATGTAATCAGAGCTCCTGCAAGGAGTCCTGGTACTGCTCTGTGATGCAGACAATTCAAAGTTGTGCCTGGATGATAACAAGCATGGAAGGAAGATGCACAACTCCCCCCTAGACTCTTCCATCAATTCCAGTGCCTGGAACTTGTCTCTGTTGCTTTTTACCATTTGTAAATTCAGTTGAAAAAAAAAAAAAGTTTCAGATTTCAGTGCAGGGTGAATATGAATACAGTGACTTTTCTGAAATAATTCCATGAGAATCTGTTTTACAGTTTAGTGATCCTTCCTCCTTTGTTCTTTCCTTAGTTAAAATAAGCAGTATTTTCAAGCAGTGTTAAATTCAGGTATCTTCTGACACATGATTTCCATACCGTATCAACACTGTCAGGGTACCCTTCTGAAATACTTTAAGCTATACTCGTGCAGCTCTTTATGTAGTAAGCACCGATCTCAAACTTCAACTCTGCTTGCAAAGTGAACTTCCAGCCAAATCAAAGTAAAACTTATAAAGGTCAATGTATAATAGGAAACAAAACTATTCTGAAAAACATATAATCTGTAAAAGTATGCTCATATTTCTATATTGCTCTCCAAGATCTGGACAGATGCTTTTTAGCGTCTTATGACAACCTACAAACCGAATTATAACAAATATGTTATTCAGCATTTGGTTTTATAAAGCTGAGCCTTACTCTGATGATAATAATCAGAAGTGAAATAACTTTGCAGATAACTTATATCCCCAGGAGAATGTTCTGAAATACATTAGAACTGATAACTATAGTTATTATCCTGCTGGGAAATATATTTATGCCAACAAATTTTAATAAGTCACATTCAAAGCAATCTCTTAAACATATTTTTAAAAAGTAAAGGAGTTGTCATTTATTTATGTAGATACATATTTTGCCACTGAAATGAAGAGAGACGTAGTCACGGAAGAGTTATTTTACGCGTGTTGTCTCCCCCCAAGTCTTTCCAATGAAAAAAAAAATCTGCCAGAAACACATTACCTATCAAGAATAGTTAACGATGTGTTATTTGCCAACGAACAGAAGTCAGTAAATAGATCAATATAAAAGACATCTCTTAATTATTTTAAAATTAAAGCTACAAAGGACCTTCAGATTAGGCAAAGAAGCAGAAATTTGAAACGCAAGCCTCCATACTGCGCAGAGACAGGACTCGGGGAGAGGGAGAGCCGGGGAAGGGAAGACGGAGCATCACAAACCGAGCCCGACGGATCAGCCTCGACAGCCGTCAGCCTCCTCCGCGGCGGGACAGGAGAGAGCCAGGGACGAGCCGAGCGGTCCCCTTCACCAGCCGACCGCCTCCCGCTGCCGGCGGCGCAGGCAGCCCGCAGCCGGGGAGAAATGACGGCGCGGGGGGACAGTCCCTCTCTTCCATCCCTGCTGCGGGAGAAAACCTGTTGCTACAACCCGTCTGCACCGACCGACGCGAT